>CM035591.1:41657096-41707966 GCA_020423425.1 Chrysopa pallens | reverse complement strand
ATTATTTTTATTGATAATGATATTAAAATTAACTAAATACGACGAAGTCAATTAATTAATCGAAATTATTATAAATAATTCAAGTAATTCATTTGTCACTATCCATCGTAGAATTGAAATTAAATTTATTACATTATACAATTAAGAATAAAATTATATGCATTAACGAATTAAGTAAAATATTATTATAACTGAAACATTAAAAAATAAATAAATAAATTCAAGTTTTTGAATTATGATGATTACATTTTTACTAACTCAATGATTATTCAATTGAAAATCATTTTATTTATTTTAAATATACACATTAATGATTGAAATAACTGTAATAAATTAAAAGTAGATATAGAATTGAAGATAAATTCAATAATACTTATAAACAGAAATATAAAAAGCGATATAATTAATAATAACCAGGCCATATAAATACTAATAATTCATTTAAATTTCATTAAGTGGTAAAATAATGTCATTATTTTAAATTGTATAATAGTTTTTTGGTCCTTACGTTAATCCTGTGCTGAGAAAAATTGGACGATATATCGTATAATGCACTAGTTTGTGTTTTTCGGGTTTGTTAAACACATTTGGTCCTCGATAAAAGAATACTTCGATAAAAATAAGTGATTATTTAATAAATTGGTAAGAGCGTCTCGCATGTTTGTAAATGCTCCTTGTATGTTATGAAATTGGACGATAATGAATTAGAAATTAGTGTAATGGTCCGATACTCTAGATAAATAAAGAATATGAAATAATTATTAATTAACAGTATGGACTGATCGTTATTCAAACTGCTTGAGTATTGTAGATAATGTCCTCATTAACAACTTGGTCCAACTTATATACGATGCTTTATCATGTATTTATTTACTATAAAACGACTTCCTTTCTTTTCCTAGAAAATCCTATATAAATTGATTAGTTATCGGCATATTTATACTTGTTAATTCAGCATCTTTTTCCTTAATTATCGTTAATTATTGCGAACGTTTGAGTATCAATTAAAATGAAATAAGCTATAATTTGGACTTTAGTAATACAATTCATTTTTATTCATTCTCTTACTATGGTTCATTAAAGATAATTTAAAATTATCGATGAATAATACTTTTTTGTTTTAATAATAATTTGGTAACAATAGTATCATAGTTTTTATAATAAAAAAATTATATTATTTTATGTATTGTCAAGATTTTTGTTTCGGGACAAAGCACGAAAAGACAGATTACAAAGACTACATGGAAAACATTGTTTTTTAAAAAAGAATAAATCATTTAGATCTTATAACGAATATCTTTGTTTTTGAATCAATTTTAGTTTTCGATTTTTGCTATGGTATTGATTGAGTCTAGTGTCACATTTGGACGAGTAAAATACGAATATATTTGATCTGTAACACTTTTCCGCTCGGTATCTTTGAGAGTGATTTCGTTAAAGCCCAGTTTCACATTTTGATGGGTATAAAAAAAATTTCTACCACATTTTCTTATTATTTTTAGTTATTTGTTCGTGAAAATTGAAAAAAAATATTATATATATATATATATATATATATATATATATATATATATATATATATATATATATATATATATATATATATATATACACTGCATTAGAGTTTGTCATTATTCTAGAGGTCTCTAATAAAAACTCTACACTACTATAGAACTATAATTAAAAAATGCAAACTTCCTAATAAAACATCTAAGATTGTTGATAAGTGATATTTTTAACATTCAACATTTCTATGACCTATATAAAATTCTTCAACAAAATGAGTACCTTGGGGGTGTTTTGGTATACTATGAACGAATTAAATCAAATTGTATTTTAATTAAGTTAATTTATTGTATATTTTGTTGCTATTTTTTGTTTATATTGCTTATTAATGTTTATATTTTGTAAATAAATTATTTCTATAGACATTTTATTGACAAAATGATAAATTGTTTTCTACGATGTCCGTTGAGCTTAGTTTAAGCTGTTATATCTATTGATACCATTTATTTTTCGTTTAATTAAATATATTATTTCAATATAATTTATATATAATCGATATATTCTTGTATCAGTATGCTATGGACTAGACAGAATTGCTTTTCAGATTTCTACACTTAATAACCTTCCGATTATACTATTAGATTTGTGAAACTGGTATTATTGGTAGCCATTTGTAGGCATTGACGTATATGAGAACAACACTCTATAAGTACAGCTTAAGTAACGTTGAAGGAAATACAAACGAAGATGTTATCCTCTTCCGATTTTGACCAGTATCGAAAATGTAACGATATGACGAGTAACAAAGTATTGTTAATTATGTTGCCAAAAAAGTATCTTTTCATGATCTTGAAATTCATGAGAGTCTCTTGAATACCTGATGATAATTTTTTTATCCGAAAGAAGTTTTTTAAGTAGATTACCTTCATATACCTTTCAATGAAAAGTTCGAAATTCGTGTATTTTTGGGACCTTAACATAGGGACACAAATATCGTTACAAATAGGATTAGTAACAAAAGCAAAAGATTACGATAAATGATGATCGATGGAAGAATAGATAAAAATGACAGATGCCTGTATGATGTGATCACACAGTGCGAGTAGCTGCTTTGCCGTAATGGACTGGGCAAACTTGGATAGGAGCTCGTACTTTGTAACCAATGCTTAAATTAAATATCTAAGCAGCCATTATCAAGTTCTTAAAATTTAAACATTACTATTCATTACATAAGGAATGAAACTATGAAACTATTGATTTTTAGCTTAGGATTAAGTAATATTTAAAACTTAGCGTATGTTGTAAAACGGTGTAAAATGGGCATTTAATATTAAGTACTAGGTACTTAGAAAATTAAGAATTATTTATGGAATGTGGAAATAAAAATATTATTCATAAGACTTACTAAGGACTAAATATATTACTTAAAAAATTACGATGGAATTAGATATTTTCACAGAATAAAATACCAGATTTTCTTTTCAGATTTATTTAAATATATTTATTATAAGAGTCCTTAAAATATAATGCACATTACATCATATGATATTTTAAAAGGACTATATTCGTTTTTAATATTCTTTTCTTGTTAAGAAATTTTTCTATAAATGTATGAAAAGAAAAGAATTATACAGAAAACGAAACTATTATGGCTTTTTTTTTTTATTAATTTAAAATAAATAATACAAAAATCTTGTACAGTCACCATCACACCTCTATATACTGAAACGTATTGTAATTTTTGGTTTATTTGGTTTGTATTCTGATTATTCAATATCGTATTTTTTTAAAGTTTACACCAAGTGAGCTTTGGATATTTGTGCAAGCAAGATATTGTTCATATGTTGACCATCATTGCCTCGGAAGATTTTACAAAAAGTAGTAGATAACCTGGATGATTAGAACTTTTCTTCTATCTTTTATAGTTTAAAAATTGAGTCAAAGATTCATTGGACCGATTTTGCTCATTCACGAACTAAACTCACTTTTTGTGTTAAAATACGTCACCAAAAGTTCGATGGCGGACGGACGGACAGACAATCGGAAATGGACTTATAAGGTGTTTCTATGAACACGTTCACCTATATCAACATTTTGTTTTTAGGTCCAATATTTCCTAGCGTTATAAACTTTAAACTAAATTTAATATACTCTGACATATAATGTATGTCGAGTATAAAAATAATTGCAATATAGGTTTCTTTTTGTCCCTAATACCTAAGTACGAAGTTTTGCCTACTTTTAACTAACGCAAGCAACAACGTAACAATAAAGCCTTTTTGCCATCTTGTCGATAAAATTTGAACATAAAACGCTTAAATTACTGTTAAAATGACTATATTTTTATAAACAGGCAGGCATATTACTTGCCCAATAAATTCTAAAATAAACTTTTTTTATCCAGTCGAATAAAATACTTTCAATATCGATAAATATAAGACGTTATTCGGAAATAAGAAAGGCAGACAAAAGTTGAATCTTTTTCGTTGGTCCATTGTTTGTAAACAAAAGTTTCATGTGAACATTTGTATTCTACAATTTGATTGGTTGTTTGAAAGTAATAATATTTAAAGAAGGTTTAAATAATAGTTCAATATTATTTATAGGATCATGCAGTAGGGTACCGTAAATATTACATATTTATAATATACAATGTATTAAAAACAATATAAGAATCGATAAAACAAGGTTTAATGTGACGACGAAGTGAATCCATGATCGGCGGTTTACAATTCAACTTTATCTGAGTTTCTTTTAAATTTCACGCAATACTATTTATATTAATTATAATTTCCCATGGAAATTTAGCCAATTTATTTTGATATTAAGACGTCACAAGATATTACCAGTTTCTTTGTATATAGAAGTTACCAAATCCAAATTGAATGTAATTTTTTTTTTCGTGAATGATTTGAGAGTTAAGAGTCTTCTTCAATACTTCTCTATTCACTGTAATAACTCATTCTATTTTACTTACAAAAAAAGTGTATAAGACACTTAAAAATTTAATTAAAAACGACATGAAATAAATAAGACAAAAGATTTATTTATTTAAAATAAAAAATAAATAATAATAAAAAAATTAAATGAAAAAATATGAATTGTAGATTAATTTCATTTTTTCTGTCTTACCGTTTTTTCGATATTTTAAATTCTAATATTTGTTACTTCTGATGTAGTTTAATATTTTTTATTACAGTAGCACAAGCGAATTGTTTCATTTAGGTATTGTAATTTGAAAATTTAAATTTTTTACAATCAATTTAGGACCCCATCAATAAATTTGTAATTGTAAACAACTTTGAAACGTGACCCATCAACGTAAATTTGCATTGAAGTTGCAACAGCCTACAATTGTAAGAACACCTATGTGTACTGTTGTTGTATACAAAAAATAATCATCCCCTTTAGTTAATGGCTGTATAGCTGAAAGTAGCTGTAAATTGGTGATATGCTCATGCATTATCAAAAAATCGTAGTGTTTAAATGCAACTACATACACAATGCAACAACATACATAAAATTTCATCAAAATCGGTTCATCGGCATAGGAGGACCTTGGTAACAAACTTACGTACAAAAGACTTACATACATACACATAATGATACATTAAGCTAACGCAGCTTATTTCCTTCTTTTCGATTTTCTGCTAACTAACCATTCCTGCTGCTCAATGACATGCATATCAAATTTCATAAAATTTCGACAAGCATTCTTGTATTTTTTTTTCAATGAACATTAAGACAAATACAATGTTTACTACAATACAGAGCATTTTGGATGTCTCTATCAAGAAACACATCTTCCGATAGCTAAATCTCTGGAATGACTTGTCTGTTTAAATTGTAATTTGGATATGATATTAAAAAAATTCAATTTCTCCATTTATACGTAAATTTCTCTGTGACAATACGCTGATTTCATGTTTTTCACAAATCGTAAAATTTGTATATCGTAAAAACTATACAAATTAATTTTTTTTTTCATTTAGACCTTTCAATATTCTAGCAAACGAAACATTCCTTGTACAATTTGAATTTAATCGATTTAATTTTATCAAATATTGAAACAAACAGCAATCGTAAACTATATCGAAAGTACTACGTAAAATATAAAGATAAATTTAAATTAACAAAAAACATTTTTTCAATAATATAAGACAGAGTCAGTTATTCGGTATATACCGAAACACATATATAAAACAAAATACAATCGTGAACCGAATAAAACAATCAAGTGCAATAGAAAACAAAAGACTAAACAATAAAAATGAATACACAAAAAAAAAACAGATTTTCCTCAATTGTTTTTAGGTTTTCTTTTTTGTTTTTATTATCTTAAAACAGCACAGATAGAAAAATACAGATGAGGAGGGGTTGGAATTTATTATTATGTTTTGTTATGAATTCGTACATATATTTTCGTGTAATAGATACAGGATGGTTGGGGAGAAAATGAACACAAATGCAAATTTAGCATGTAAAGATTACGGTTCGAGTTAATATTCGTTCTTAGTTATAATATAGGCAAATTATATCTTTTAGAAGTTTCCTAATACATGGAATACAATCGTTTCTAACATAAATATTTCTATGCGATAAACATAACTCAGAAGTAGATTAATCGAACACTAAGACTCTATCTTAGCTGTTAAGTACATTCTTATTAGTTGTTCGTGGTTTTTAATATTTTTTTTTTCGCTCTATAAATTTACCTAACACACTCTGTATATTTACCTAACATAAAAAAAATTTATTTTTGTGAATAAATTATACATGCATATTGTGATTCTAGACACCATAAATGATACGTATTTTTATGTTTTAATCATAGCTCTATGGAAATATGGTTCAGTAGATACCATAGACTGAAAATTATATCATTTTCAAAAGAAGAATCTTAATTCAGTTATTCTTTAAATTATAAATCGAATTTAGTTTTCTATAGCTGTACAGCTTGTTGCAGATCATAGCTCTCGCTTGAAGTTTTCTACATTTGAAGACCAGCGAAGGCTTTGTATTGGTTTACTCAAATCTGTTTTCACTCTCTACGCTATTTTTCCATGGATTAAGGGATCTTCATCTTTTTCTCGTTGCAACTGTTTTCTAGATGTTTTATAGTATTATGTTCGTCAAAACGAAAATTCATTTCATTGTTACAAACTTTTTTTGATTATTTTATTGGTAGTATTAAATTTGTCATTGCATATGTTTAAGGTCCACAGGGGCGTAGGAACGAAATTTTTGCTGGGTGGGCAGGTACGAAATTTTAACCCCTCCCCCCTAAATTTTCGATGATAATAATTTTGTATGAAAGATGTTTGTGATTGTTAATTAATATTATACCAGACAGTTTTTGTTAGTTGTAAATAATTTTTGCAAAATTTTTCTTTTTATTTTCTTCGATTTTATTTACATGTATCTCTTATTTGTATGTAATTACATTTTTAGTTTTTTTACAAACTTTGTCGCTTTACAAGTGCTTGCTAAAATTAAAAAGTCAATACACAAGTCTTAAATTATACTTCAACTTTTCTCAACCTTAAACCTAGATTTTGCCAAACACAGATTTGCGTTTTTCTGACCGTGCCACAAATTCTTTCATTATAATATTTAAATCTAAAGCAGCTGTAAGTTCTTTATGTACATGTAATAGCAAAAGGTTTGTGAGGCGCTTTTGGGACATCGAATTCCTTAAATAAGTTTTCAATCTTCTCAAAGCGCTAAAAGATCGTTCAGAAGTCGCTGCAGACGCAGGTACGGTTAGGATCAAAATTATCAGTAAAATTACTTCATCTAACATATCCCTGGTTGTCGACGGTAGATTCGCGAGTTTTTCGCTCAATTTCGGAACAGTTGGAACTTGCAATATTGGGCACGCTTTGGAGCAGAAAAAGTTGAGCATGCAATCTGCTAATATTGAAATCTTCAGCAAAGACACCGAGTTTTTCCGCGAGCTTGGTTTCGTCGCCAACTAAACCTTTAGTCGCGTTCAACAGTACAGTTTCGAGTGACACTAGAATAGCTAAACCACTTTGGTCGAACCTTTCATTCAATTCTGATATTTGCAAATCTAAAATTTCGAAATAGATTTTTCTCAACGAATCTTTGGCTGAAAGTCGAACCAGTGGAGCAGATTTGGAAGTATGCTCGTGCCGTTTGTTTGGTTGTCTCACGCGGGGTTCTTTGAAAGGATTCAAGTCTAACTCGTGCGATTCTTCAACTGTTTTCTCAAATAAACGGTCGAACTCGGTGTCTGTGCGCAACGATTGCAATCTCGAAGATAGTAAATCAGCAGCTTGTTTCGCACTTGTAGCTGTTAGACCAGGAGCTTGAAGCGCTCGCGCAAGTTGTTCGCAAGGAGCAAAAATTTGAATGCTGAGGTTAAGAAAAAAAAGGGTCTCAGACTGCTCAAGTTTCAGCAACCACCCGCGAATTTGAGCTTTTTTTCCGGCTTTACAGATTTGCAATTTTCGAACTTAACTAATGTTCCCTGCACTCGTGGATAATTTTCTTTGAATCTTTTGAAATTTTTACACGTGTGGTCCATCACGTAGGACACAGAGCGGCTAATCGAGTCGGTTTTTTCAACCGGCAAATCATCATCTGAAGATGCTGAATCGTCTTCGTATGCTTGTAGATCGACTTTATCGTACATTTTCTTTCTTTTTGCCGATTCTAGAATGCAGTTCGAAACATCTTTAACTAAGCACATAACATCGCATACCCCGCTTTGTACTTTAGCTGTTTCTTGGAGGACAAGATCCAGTGAATGGTTGGCACAATGGACGTAGATTGATTTTGGTTGCTCGTCTTGGAACAACTTCTGCACGCCATTGTGACGTCCAGCCATGGTAGGTGCTTCATCAAAGCACTTACATTGACACTCGTTCGATGATCACTCTCAAGACACAAGACACAATTTTAACTTTTAATTTGTAACTAATAGTGCACTTGAACAAAATAAATTGAAGTAAACTCGCACGATGCATGCTTTTAAATTTGAAGTAATGTACGCGAACAACATGACGTATCATTTTAAAAAATAGTTTCACTTACATTGACACTCGTTCGATGATCACTCTCAAGACACAAGACACAATTTTAACTTTTAATTTGTAACTAACAGTGCACTTGAACAAAATAAACTGAAGTAAACTCGCACGATGCATGCTTTTAAAGTAGTTTGACGATTGTTTAAACAGGGGATACTTACAATAGTGACAATAAAACTGTCCATCTCGGTTGTCCTATTGGCTATGAAAATAAGTTGTTATTCCGAAGGTAAAAATAAGCATCAGTTACAAACCATCGAAAGTACTATCCAGAGGATTATCGATGAGTCATCTAATCCTCTCTTAGACTAGAAAGGTCAATTTTTTATGTAATAGAAGTTTGGCGCGCACGCCACTTATAAATTTAGTTTCAAATAAAAATAATCGTAGGCATTATTGTTTTTAGTTTAAAGGATTAATGTATAAAAATACCAATTAATTTCAATCCCAGAATTCAACCCCATATTATCACGATATCCTAAGATACCTTTGGTTTTTTAATAACAGGGGAGTACATATCAGGACGTACATATCCAAAAACAGTAGTGAAATATAATGAAATAATGACTAACACTTTAATTTTAAATTTTTTATTTTTTACAAAATTTTACAAAAGTGAGAAACATTGTCTTATACAAACAAAAATATATACAAATTTTATTATCAAAATTAATACACCAATATTAGAGAAAAATTGATTTAATTATTAATAGAAAATAAAATTAAAAAACAAACGGGACCTGCAATATAATTAAATAATCAAATCAAATTAATAAATATTTTAATATATCTCACCGAATTATCGCGTCTTGTAAAACTAACCTTACTCTGTTCACAGTTATATATTTCTATTACTCTTTTAAATAATAGAAGTTGCTGCTTTAATATGTTTTACAGGAACTGAAAAATAATAAAATGATACTATAAAATTTTTCAAATTCAAAAATATTTTAATATGACTCACCGAATTACCTCCTCTTGTGAAGCTAACCTTCCATTGTTCTTCCATGGCACTTCCATTAAACACAAATATAAAGTCAAAAATCTTAACACTATTCAGTTTTATGTCACTTAGGTTACAGTTGGAATTGATTTTCTTTTAAAAATAAAAACCAAACATTCTCACAAAAATGTGTGTGTTTTATATACCTAAGCCATAGAGATAACTGCCGAAGTTTCAGTCCGGGCTTACAAATATCATGACTTGGTACGATCATCCTTTGCAGAACTACTTCATTAGTACACACACAATCATCGGAGAAATAATGATTTTTATAATGATTAGTATAAAATCTAATTCAAACAAAAACCTATTCAAGTATGGTCAGTCACTTAAGTTACAGGTCGAATTGATTTTCTTTAAAAATAAAAACCAAACATTCTCAAGAATAATGTGTATGTTTTATATACCTAAGCCATAGAGATAACTGCCGAAGTTTCAGTCCGGGCTTACAAATATCATGACTTGGTACGATCATCCTTTGCAGAACTACTTCATTAGTACACACACAATCATCGGAGAAATAATGATTTTTATGATTAGTATAAAAATCTAATTCAAACAAAAACCTATTCAACCGAATTACCGGTCTTGTCAATCTAATCTAACATTAGTTACAGTTAGTCACACTGTATTTAATTATTTAAACCTGAAAAATAATGAAGTTATCAATAATAATAGCAAATTTTTTTAAATACCTAATCAATATTTTAACATGAACTCACCGAAGTTTCAGTCCGCGTCTTTTAAATATCATAACCTGGTACAATGATCACTGTGCAAATATTTCTAACACTGTTTTTAATTATTGATGTGTTCACTTCAACTATCATCTATGAAATAATGATAAAGTTCAAATCTGCAAATTATGAAATATAATTGAATTTGACTAATCGAATTACCGCGTCTTTTAAAACTAACCTAACAATGATCACTGTCAAATATTTCTAACACTGTATTTAATTATAAATAGGACCTGAAAAATAATGAAATAAAAATAATAATAGCAAATTTTTTTTAAATTAATCAATATTTTATTTTGACTTACCGAATTGCCGCGTCTTTTAAAACTAACCTTACAATGATCACTGTCAAATATTTCTAACACTGTTTTTAATTATTGATGTGTTCACTTCAACTGTCACTATGAAACTGATAAAGTTCAAATCTGCAAATTATGAAATATTTGAATTTGACAATCGGAGTCTTTTAAAACTAACCTCACAATGATCACTGTCAAATATTTCTAACACTGTTTTTAATTATAAATAGGACCTGAAAAAAATGAAATAAAAATTATAATAGCAAATTTTTTTTAAATTAATCAATATTTTAATATGACTTACCGAATTGCCGCGTCTTTTAAAAACTAACCCCACAATGTCACTGTCAAATATTTCTAACACTGTTTTTAATTATTGATGTGTTCACTTCAACTGTCACTATGAAACTGATTAAGTTCAAATTTGCAAATAATGAAATATTTGAATTTGGCTCACCGAATTGCCGCGTCTTTTAAAACTAACCTTACAATGATCACTGTCAAATATTTCTAACACTGTTTTTAATTATTGATGTGTTCACTTCAACTGTCACTATGAAACTGATAAAGTTCAAATCTGCAAATTATGAAATATTTGAATTTGACAATCGGAGTCTTTTAAAACTAACCTCACAATGATCACTGTCAAATATTTCTAACACTGTTTTTAATTATAAATAGGACCTGAAAAAAAAATGAAATAAAAATTATAATAGCAAATTTTTTAAATTAATCAATATTTTAATATGACTTACCGAATTGCCGCGTCTTTTAAAACTAACCCCACAATGTCACTGTCAAATATTTCTAACACTGTTTTTAATTATTGATGTGTTCACTTCAACTGTCACTATGAAACTGATAAAGTTCAAATCTGCAAATTATGAAATATTTGAATTTGACAATCGGAGTCTTTTAAAACTAACCTCACAATGATCACTGTCAAATATTTCTAACACTGTTTTTAATTATAAATAGGACCTGAAAAAAAATGAAATAAAAATTATAATAGCAAATTTTTTTTAAATTAATCAATATTTTAATATGACTTACCGAATTGCCGCGTCTTTTAAAACTAACCCCACAATGTCACTGTCAAATATTTCTAACACTGTTTTTAATTATTGATGTGTTCACTTCAACTGTCACTATGAAACTGATTAAGTTCAAGGGGAAGTTGCTACTGATGGGTGCTTTACAGGACTGAAATATCATGAAACAATAACTTTAAAACTAAAAATTTTACGCCACTTAATAGGCTCGAACAACCTACTATTTGGTTAATAGATCAACGACCTAACAAATTGCGCCACGAATGCTTGTTACAGTGATCCAAATTAGTAGTGACATTTATATAATCATCAATTGCTCTATTAATATAAAAATTTATCGCCGCCAAAGAGGCTCGTAACCACGACCTTTTGGTTGTCAACACAACACTGTAACCAATTTCGCCACAGAGGCTTGTTGCAATGACTCCAAAACAATAGTGACATATACATATATAATCAATTAATCTAATTATAAAAATTTATCACCCCGGAATAGGAACCGAACCGCTGTCTTATCGGTTGACAACCCACGCCCTTAAACAAAAACGCTAAATTGTCTCTTTATATTATACAAAAAGAATAGTGACATATAAATCAATAATCAATTAATCTGAATAAAAAAAAGTATATAAACCGCCCCCTAGATTCGAACCACCCACTTTTCGACTGAAAACTCTACACACTAACCTATTGTGCCACATAAGATTGCTATCAAAATCCAAAAACATAAATCCTAACTTGTTTCAAAACCATGTTTTATAATTATTTTTTTTATATTAAAAATTCAACTCGCCCAGCCCCCCATATTTTGACACATTGTTTCACTTACATATTTGATAACCTTTGACTGAAAAAAATGTTCAAAATACAAATATACACGAAAAAAGCTCAGTGTTATCTCTTTTTTCGTAGATAGAAAAAAAAGCTCTCCAAATACCTACTTTAATTATTAAAATAATTCTCAGTTGATTGAATTATACAACTATTATATTATACAATTATTTAAATAATTAATATATTATGCAAATTTAAGGATGAAAAGTTATAAATGTTTTATTTCGTTGTTAGATTTTGATTAATATTAACAAATACTTTCTATAAAATTGCTTTTTTTTTATATATTCAGAAGTCTTCGACTTTATTCTATTTGATTTTTATACGTCTTTCAGTGCAAAACGCTTTTGTTTGATAATAAAATTTATGCATTTCATTTGTGTTAAACTTGTAGGATGATTAAAAAAATACATTGAAAATCGATTTATTTAGAAGTTGTAAACAATGCTTCCTCAAATTTGGTATATTGATTTCTTTTCTACCATTTAGTATACAAATGAAAACACTATTTCAAATTTTTCACAAAACCCAACCATAAATTTGGTGTTGTTTTTCAGATATTTTAAAGGATTACATGAACTTCAAAAGCTCAAAATAAAAGTATTATTTTTTTAAATGTTTTTCTTATATAAAATATATTTTGTATTTACATTTGGAAATATTTTGTGAATTTTAAATCAAAATTTTAAAAATGCTAATCTATTAGGACCATTGTCAACTCGATCGGTAAATATCGACAAAAAAAGTTTACACATATTGATATCAATTTTGAAAAGATGTGTTCATACCTAATGTCATTCATTATCTTTCAAATTTGGCGTACATATAACTCCAAAAAATAATTACCCAAACGTTTTGAATTGTGGAATGTATAATATTTACATCAAAGCGGTATGTTGAAACATTTTTTTAATCTAAAATCGAATTAAAATTGTTACTTTAGGAAGGGTGGGTCCTTTACTAAAATGTTTTGCCTAAGTCTCTTCTATTTGACTAAATTTATAAGTGGCGTGTGCGCGCCATGGATCGCGCCAAACTTCTGTTACATAATATTTTCGTGAAAAAACTATTGTTTTGCCCTTAAAATTATCCTACACGAAATTGTAATAGAGCAATATAAATTTTTAATCTCTTCAACAAAGGGGCATGACCCACCCAGGGTATTCCCTGGGTGGGCAGCTGCCCACCCTGCATACGGCTCACCCCCTGAAGGTCCATAATTATTATTTTTATTAACAACCGACTTCCAAAACAAGGAAGGAAGTGACTAATTCGTATAAAATATTCAGTAATATTATTATTATCTTTCAATTTGTGGATTACTGTTAAAAGAATGAACTAAAATATAATGGTAAAATATAATTTTATTGATTGTATATCTACTAAAACGTAATATTTTACAACACTTTTTTGTTTATCTACAACACTTAAAAGTAAAAAATAAAATAGAACTTTAAACAAAAATTAAAATATCGTGGACTTTCACTTGTAATTGGTGAAAAGGTAAATTACTTTTATTTTTATAAATCAATCAAAAGCTTGTTGATGTTAATTTCGATTGATTTTGTAATTTAACTACTGAACCTTTAAAAGTAAACAATCTCTCTCAATGACTTGGTTTGGTGTTGTTATCATTATTTTTTTATTTTTTTTCACTTTTTTTGTTCTCTGTATGACAATTGATGTTATTTAAATAAAAAATCGTTTGTTGTTTAGACTTGCATGTATTTAAAATGTAATAACACTTCTGTTAAGAACGCATCAATTACCCTAAGACCTCAATTCAAATCAAACCTATCAGACTATAAAACTAAAATGGGCACAGAGTTTATCCAAATTGAAACTCACCGATTGAGTTGCAGTTTCAATACGAGGAGGGACAATGAATTTTCTTCATTTTTAAAATTTTCTGTATATGTAGGCTGTTCTACGTAATTATTTTTTTTTTGCGATTATTTATTGCAATTTTTTTTCCAAATATCCAGAATAATTGTATGAAAATAATTTCAATAGTATGAAAATCACTAATGAAAAACTATATACCATGTGAGTACATACAAAAATTCATTCGATAAAAACTAACCCCACAATGTCACTGTCAAATATTTCTAACACTGTTTTTAATTATTGATGTGTTCACTTCAACTGTCACTATGAAACTGATAAAGTTCAAATCTGCAAATTATGAAATATTTGAATTTGACAATCGGAGTCTTTTAAAACTAACCTCACAATGATCACTGTCAAATATTTCTAACACTGTTTTTAATTATAAATAGGACCTGAAAAAAATGAAATAAAAATTATAATAGCAAATTTTTTTTAAATTAATCAATATTTTAATATGACTTACCGAATTGCCGCGTCTTTTAAAACTAACCCCACAATGTCACTGTCAAATATTTCTAACACTGTTTTTAATTATTGATGTGTTCACTTCAACTGTCACTATGAAACTGATTAAGTTCAAGGGGAAGTTGCTACTGATGGGTGCTTTACAGGACTGAAATATCATGAAACAATAACTTTAAAACTTAAAATTTTACGCCACTTAATAGGCTCGAACAACCTACTATTTGGTTAATAGATCAACGACCTAACGAATTGCGCCACGAATGCTTGTTAAAGTGATCCAAATTAGTAGTGACATTTATATAATCATCAATTGCTCTATTAATATAAAAATTTATCGCCGCCAAAGAGGCTCGTAACCACGACCTTTTGGTTGTCAACACAACACTGTAACCAATTTCGCCACAGAGGCTTGTTGCAATGACTCCAAAACAATAGTGACATATACATATATAATCAATTAATCTAATTATAAAAATTTATCACCCCGGAATAGGAACCGAACCGCTGTCCTATCGGTTGACAACCCACGCCCTTAAACAAAAACGCTAAATTGTCTCTTTATATGATACAAAGAGAATAGTGACATATAAATCAATAATCAATTAATCTGAATAAAAAAATTATAAACCCCCTCTAGATTCGAACCACCGACTTTTCGACTGAAAACTCTACACACTAACCAATTGTGCCACATAAGATTGCTATCAAAATCCAAAAACATAAATCCTAACTTGTTTCAAAACCATGTTTTATAATTATTTTTTTAAATTAAAAATTCAACTCGCCCAGCCCCCCATATTTTGACACATTGTTTCACTTACATATTTGATAACCTTTGACTGAAAAAAAATGTTCAAAATACAAATATACACGAAAAAAGCTCAGTGTTATCTCTTTTTTCGTAGATAGAAAAAAAAGCTCTCCAAATACCTACTTTAATTATTAAAATAATTCTCAGTTGATTGAATTATACAACTATTATATTATACAATTATTTAAATAATTAATATATTATGCAAATTTAAGGATGAAAAGTTATAAATGTTTTATTTCGTTGTTAGATTTTGATTAATATTAACAAATACTTTCTATAAAATTGCTTTTTTTTTATATATTCAGAAGTCTTCGACTTTATTCTATTTGATTTTTATACGTCTTTCAGTGCAAAACGCTTTTGTTTGATAATAAAATTTATGCATTTCATTTGTGTTAAACTTGTAGGATGATTAAAAAAATACATTGAAAATCGATTTATTTAGAAGTTGTAAACAATGCTTCCTCAAATTTGGTATATTGATTTCTTTTCTACCATTTAGTATACAAATGAAAACACTATTTCAAATTTTTCACAAAACCCAACCATAAATTTGGTGTTGTTTTTCAGATATTTTAAAGGATTACATGAACTTCAAAAGCTCAAAATAAAAGTATTATTTTTTTAAATGTTTTTCTTATATAAAATATATTTTGTATTTACATTTGGAAATATTTTGTGAATTTTAAATCAAAATTTTAAAAATGCTAATCTATTAGGACCATTGTCAACTCGATCGGTAAATATCGACAAAAAAGTTTACACATATTGGTATCAATTTTGAAAAGATGTGTTCATACCTAATGTCATTCATTATCTTTCAAATTTGGCGTACATATAACTCCAAAAAATAATTACCCAAACGTTTTTAATTGTGGAATGTATAATATTTACATCAAAGCGGTATGTTGAAACATTTTTTTTATCTAAAATCGAATTAAAATTGTTACTTTAGGAATGGTGGGTCCTTTACTAAAATGTTTTGCCTAAGTCTCTTCTATTTGACTAAATTTATAAGTGGCGTGCGCGCCATGGATCGCGCCAAACTTCTGTTACATAATTTTTCGTGAAAAACTATTGTTTTGCCCTTAAAATTATCCTACACGAAATTGTAATAGAGCAATAAAATTTTTAATCTCTTCAACAAAGGGGCATGACCCACCCAGGGAAATCCGCTCCTACGCCCATACGGCTCCTACGCCCCTGTACATAATAAAACATTTGGATAAGTGTTTTTATGCACGAAAATTTTAAAAAATCTAATGTATATTACATAATAGATTGTCTCTATTAATGGAGCTTGTAGAGGTCTCTATCAAAAACACATACCCACTTGAAATAGTCAACCAAATATATAAACAAAATTATGGTTGGTAGAAGAAAATATTTAAAAATTATTTTCATACCAGTAAGCATAACAAAAAATAAAGCTTTACATTTCAATAGAATTTCTTACAAATATATTTCTCAAATTCCACTAATAATACAAATGTTTAAATAGGACAAAGAAGGCGAAGGATATAAACTCGTCGTTAAAAGAAAGATTATATATCCCAAGGGTTTTTTATGTTTAAGTATTTTGTTAGATATATTTAGAGGCAAAATTTGATTTAGAATATTAAATGTCTTGGGAAGCATCAAGAAAAACACCCATCAGAATAAAAACGTGTTTTATCGTTCTATGACTTTTATTATTGTTAAATATTTTCATTGATGTTAGAATTCTTCGAAACACCATAATATTTCTTTTGTTTTTTTCTGCGGCTATGCATCTCTCTCTTATGCGCAAATATAAAATTTGATTTAACTATAAGAAACAAATTCGTTCTACCTTACTTTCAAAATTTGACAATTTAATGAATCTATTATTTTACTTTTTGTGTGCGGCTATCGGGTATTTCAAATATTAAGAACAGAAGTAATCGGCATTTCTCTATCTCTTGAAAACTTGATTCTAATATTATCTATGATAATTTATAATTATACTTATATCTGGTTTCAATTTGTTACAGGATGCGGATGAATACACCGATTATAATCCAACTGCCCTTATTGACACAGTCTTTCACAATTACCATCAATCAACACCACCAACCCAAACACCAAACACCACAACTCCAACAAAATCTGGTCGAAAATCACCCGTAACTCCAAATAAAAATATGACTATTATCGTTTATCCTTGCAATCCTGATATAAATATTAACAATAAAAAATCTGTAACCAGCACTTCTATTGCTAAACAACAACATAGCACTATTTCTACGACAACAGCACAGCAACAAAATTCACAAAAAAACAAAAATACTATTTCTACAATTGATTCAACAAAGAACCAAAATCGCTATAACAATAAAAATTCATCCTCTACTTCACCATCAATTACTACATGTACTAAACGAAAGTCAATAATTGTTGAAGATCGAAAATTATCTTTAACGCCACCTTCAACACCAACTATCGATAATAAAGATAGCACAATGACCAAATCACCATTAGGTAGTCAAATTGACATTACAAGTAATTTAGAAAAAAAACAACAATTAGATCCAAATGGTTCACGGAAGGTAACTAAAAATGAACCGGTAGTCATTCATCATGGAAACACTACCACGGGAGGAGGTGGGGGAGCAGTTGGAAATTTTTTTAAAAATCATTTACGGAACCCAAGTCCATCAAAAAATCGTCATCAATCAACAAATCAACAAACTTCACCAAAGTCGGCGAAAAAATCCGATCAAAATAATATATCACCAACATCTACATTAAATCATCAACAAAAAAAAGCACATGAACAACGTCATGGTAGTTTTTCATCACCATTTAAAATGCCTAAATTTTCATCAAATTCATCTTCATCATCAAAAACAAACGATCATCATCATCAACAACAAAATGATAGACGGTTATCGAAACAAAGTGATATTGAACCGATAACTAAACCGGATACAAATTTAATAAGCACAGCAACATCAGCATTACGGCGATTACATTTTAAATCGGGACGGAATGCAGCTAAAGCAGCTCAAGCTCAACGTGCTACAGTTGCTTTATCAAATGGTACTGGGCAACCTCCAAATGTTGTACCAAAAGTAATTGTCATGGGTTCAAGTTCAACAAGTGAAACAACCATAAATACAAGTACAGATTCTGCGAATACAATTATTACTACTATGACAAACACCGATGAATATTTAACAGAGGATAGCTTAGATAAACAAGGTGATGATTCCATAGACATGATTGATCGATTACGAACCGAACAATTGATTGATATTGAACCAACAATAACAATAACAGATAGTCCAGAAATATCACCACCACATAAAACATGCAAGATAATTGATACAGATGATGTAACAACATATCAATCAACATCAGAATCAACATTTTTGTTTCATGATGATGATGCACCAATGACAAGTGGTGATGTTCCAAAAACAGCATTTTATGAACAAAAATTTACTTTTGACACATCAACACCACAATCAACAACTAAAACACCAAAATCACCGAAATTAATATCAAAAACAAATGAATCTAAATTTAATTTTGACAGTACATCACATATATTTATTGAACATAGTCAAACAAATAAAACAACATCTCCGAAAACACCATTATTAAAACGTCGTCAATCAGAGAATTTAAATTTAACAACAAACGAACTTAAAAGTCAAAAATCAAAAAAATCTTCAGCGTCAGTTTCATTATCATCATCAACACATCATAGAAGCCATAGTCGACGTCGCCGACAAAGTAGTCCCCGTAATGAAATGTCGCGATCGTCACAACATACCGTCAGCAGTAACACAAAAAAATCTGAAAACACACAAAAATTACCTGATTTGCGAGTCGATTATTTTAGTAATAGTATTGATGCAACTGCATCAACAATTGTACAATTAGATTCAATACAGAACGCAAATCATGTGTTAATTAATTCGGCAACACCAGAAAAATTATTGAATACGAACAGTGTGTGTTTGAATCAATGTTTACGTGAGGTTGGTGCACGACTGGAGTGTGCTTTAACTCCATGTAGTAGTGGTGCACTTGGACATAATATCAATGTAACAACAAATCCATTAGATAGTTCAACTGTACATCAACATTCCATGAATTTAAATCGATCAAATGGTTCAGTGGGAGTACCGCAAGCCACTATCGTTGTACAACAACCATCGTTAAGTTTAGATTCTTCAGGTACAACAAACGTTTCAACGGTTTTATTAAAAAATGGTATTGAATTTATATCAAATGTTAATATAGTTGGTAAAGGAAATACTTGTAATGGTACTGTAAATAATGGAACAACATCATCTGGTAATGCTACCACAAATTGTAATAATAGTAGTAAATCCACAAAACGTCAACAACGTGAAGAAAACATGAAACAACTCTTAGATGTTGCAAATACATTAACGTTAGAAGAATTACATGATTTTGAAATGAGGTTAGTGTTATGTTATTTTCTAATTGTTTTTTATTTTTTGCTGTAATTTAAAATAAAAAGTTTTATAGTTTATAATTACTTTTATATGTATTCTGTCGTATTCAGAGTAACATTTCTTTTAGTTTGCCTGTTGTATTATATAATATTGACGAATAATAGAGAAGATATATTTATTATTTAACAGAGAGATTAAGACAATTTAATAAACAATTCATTTTTTCCAAATGTGTTAGTTTTCACTAACATTTAAAAGATCGTTATGTTATGATAGAAGGGAGGTTTAGGGGTTTGCGTAATAAGACATTCCTTTAAATTCATTATCTTTTTTTGCATTAAAACCCCAAAAAAAGTTACATTGAGCGTAAGACCTCAGTAACGGTGTTCCCTATTCTTATAAAAAGCTAAATATATACCACACCTCTTAAACATAATTGGTTGCAAATGCGATTAGTAATAATTTTTTAAAATTTATTATTATGAGGCCTCTAATGGCACAATGGATCTTTCCTGAATGAGACAAACATGCGTAATTAATTTTATAAAGATTGGAAAAAAAAAGATTGGTTACAGCGGAAAAAACAAATATACATACACACAAATTAAATGCCTAGTTGTACCATAGACATAAACCTCAAATCGTTCGCTCAAAAACATTTACACTATACAATACTCTTAAATTTAATTAAGTTACCTATTCGAAGGAATATTTCAAATCCTGACATAGCTCATAGCTCTGATGTTCCACCCATAGCTCTGATGTTCTGATGAAAGTATCTACACAGTTGGTGGTCATTTTTTATTACCAACATTTTTTCTTTCTTTTCGTTTCTCCTTCGGCAATTGTCGTTTGTGATTTTATACTTTTTTTATGTTGTTCCAGACAGCACAGTTCAGTATTTTAGTAGTTCATATTATATAATAAATAAGTTTCTACTTAGTTTAGCTAACATATAGTTCGCATCTATCAGTCGTACCAGAAGTTTCGAACTATTTCAAAATCCCTTTCAATCTTACTTTATGGATGGATCTATTAAATGTGTTAAGTAAATACAGCCAAACAAATATTTTTTTTTTACGCAAAAACTAATTTCGTTTCAACCATTAATTATTTGCAACAAATCAAGTTGATAATGTTCAATGTTTTCATAGGCTTTAAAAGTTTTAAAGAGAAAATGAGACATCTGTAAGAAGATAATCTCTAAAGTAATACGCATTGAATTTCATTCAATTTTCCCGCACAAATAACTAAAAAAGTACTTATACAAATGTAATTAAATTTAGTTTGCATAATCTACACTTGTAAATGATGGGCAGTACAAAGAGTTTTGTCGAAGAAAAAAAATATAAATATATTTATACAAACGGTTTTAAGCATGAACTAGTAATACATATTCAATATTATATATTATCCAATTGCAAAGTTAATGCCATATTTTAATAACGTTTTAAGCTAATGCCCATCTATGATGTTATACTTTCGAAACGCTAGAGTATTTATAGCAGTTAAGCCATTGCGAAATTTGTAAGAAAATGTGTCTAAATTTGAGAATTAAATTATTTATGCAAATTCAGGCAATACTTATGCAAATTTAGACATCACCTATGCAAATTTAGATGTATAGAAGTAATTTTAATGCACTATTTTACTTATTTTACGGACTTGTCAGGTCACGAAGGAAAGATTGAAAACAATCAAAAATAGCCAACTTATTTCATTTTTATAATTAAAGTTTAGCGCTTCTCATAATTATTGTTATACCTTTATACCTTCAATTAGAGATTTTCAGTTTACTAAAATTTTTTTTAAAGAAAATTGATTTTTGTTATCAAAGCGTTCCCTTTAAAATCCACCCAAATAGGACGTTAAATATGCCATATTGAACAATTTTTGTAAAAATAAATGCCGCAAGGTATAAAAAAATTTTTTTTTCTATGTTTAGAGGACACTGTAAGTTTGCTTGTTTAAATTTTCTAAAAGATTCTAAGAAAAATTATTTTCATAGTAATTATTTTTCGGCAATTATATAAGTATAATTGCCGATATATATGATATGATTATAATGGCCGAAACATATGACAAGATTAACAACAAGTATAATTGCCGAAATATATGATATGATTAAAGACTAGTAGGTAATGAGTTCAGTTCTCTGGATACGGCAGTTTTACTATATTTTATCTACGATAAATACTACAGTCACTTAAAACTGTCTCAATCAAGCAACCTCCCAAAAAGACAAAATAGCTGAAATTTGTGAAAGTATTTAGTATTTATTACAAATTAAAATTATACAATTCTAGAATCTATAATCTACATATATATATTTGAAAATTATAACCTCTGTTTATATAAACATCGAAAAGAAAAATAATTCAATTCAAATTTTACTCATTAAAATCTTGTAAATATAATTATTAAGTATAATTATTAATTACTAAATATTTTTAAAAACCTTTTCAAAAAAAATGTATTATACCCTCGTCGCAAATTCAATCTACAAACACCATAATTTCTCAAAAATTTAAATAAAAATTGCTCCTACTAATATTTAGGATATTTTTGGTCAGAAAATAGCTGGCGAAAATTATTTGGAACATACAAATTCGCCTTAGAATAAAATATAAACAATATTATAAAAGAATAATAAGGATTTCTAAGGCTGTTCACACTATTGTTTAATTACCGCAAAAAACGCGAGCTAATATTCAGATTTGTATTAAACGGAGACTGTCTCATTAGCGTTATTTGAGCGGAGATTGTCACACTAACATGCTACATTTGAATCTCATTCTAATGCAATTTAATTTTTAAAACACAAGTTTTAAAATAAGTACATCTACAAAATATCAGAATAACCTTTTAATGAAATGTTTAGATTTCTTGTCATCAAAATAAAAGTTTAATATATTTGTGGACTTTTGAAGGAATCGTGCAGAAACGGTATACTTTTATTTTCCTTTTCAAGACACGTCATCAAAGGTTTCTTATTAAAATTCAAGATTATTTTAATAAATAAGCATATTTTTTTGTGGAAAATTGCATCTTAGAACGTTAACTTTGGAAAAAAAAAAAACAAAAAACAAAAATAACGGTTTTCCAACATATATATCTTCTCAACATTCTCAATATTATGATCACAAAAACCTACCTACATGCAAAAAATTTGTAGACTTGCCTCTCAGTACCTACTGTAATATTTTCTAACGATTTTCTACTTGTTTGTATTTTTCTAGAGATGAAGTCTGATTGACTGTAGTATATATAAAAGACATAGAAATAAAGTGATTATGTTATATTGCTGCTTTATATCTTTATTTAATATATTTTATTATTAATTCTAATGTCATTTGTGTATAATCTTTGAAAGACTTTATTAAATGGTGGAAACTTATCTACTTTACTAATAAATATAATGTAAATTAGAGAATTAAGACAAAAAACTTGATCAAAACCACTTGAAAATATATCACGTCAGTCCAAAACCACCCTGTGCAAAAACAACTTGGTGCAAAAATTCTAAGATATCAACGTTTTTTGCAAATATGTAATATAATGAATGAAAAGTAAAAAATATTTTTAAAAAAAACAAGCTTTTATTCGAATGGCCTAAAAAGTAAAAATAAACTACTACTTTAAAACTTTTACTATCAACGTTTTCACACAATTTATATGATATAAAAGCTTAAGCGAAATTAAAGTATTCGTATTTATTTAGTATAAAAATTATAATCAATTCCATCAAGTTATTAAATTTACTTGTGAATCTATCTACACATCGAATTTAGAATGACGTCAGATACTTAACCATGTATTGTCATCCAAACTGTACGTATATACAAAATTACAGCTGAATCTTGAACCGATTCAGCTGTAATTTAAATTAGATGTGTAGATAGTCGCCATTAGATGTTTATATAGATACAAAAGTAAATTCAATAAATTGATGTAATTGATTTTAACTATTATAACTTTTAAATTAAGTAAATACGAATACTGAAATTTCGCTCAAGCTTTTATATCATATAAATTGTGTAATGAAGTTTATAGTAAAAGTTTTAAAGTAGAAGTTCATTTCTTTCTTTTTAGGCCAATCGAATAAAAGCTTGTTTTTTAATAAATATTTTTTACTTTTAATTCATTATATTATATATTTGTATAAAATGTAATGACATACATAAACATTTGTATAAAATGTTTATGTCTGTCAACACAAGTCGATACAATTTAACCATTTCTCTGCAATTTGAATGACTACTTATCCTCATCTCTAATATTTTTTATATCAAATACATGATATAAAAACAGAGCAACCAACTATTCAACAATTTATAAAGTTCTTTCATTGAGAGTATTTGTTTTTAATTTAAATTTATTCAAATTCAGAGTTTTTTTTTTTTTTTTTTCAAGTTTTCTAATTAAATGTTCTTTTAATTTTCATCTCAAGTATTTTATTACCATTTAAAATCAATAGCATAAAATTTTGTTTTGCTTTACTGTTGAAACAGATATGGAAGTCCACATCATAGTCGATCGCAATCTGTAAAAACTCCTGGCCGATCTTCAGGTGGACGACCAAATTACTTATGTTTACCTCAACAAAGATCACGTGTTGCATCAATGCCAAATACCGGTGTTGAAGAAGAATATTATCGTTTACGTCATTTTAGTATAACTGGTAAAGGTGTTGTAAATCGTGGTGATTCATTAAAAAGTCGCCGATCACGAAGTAATACTAGTGTAGCAAGCAGTAATTCAAGGTATGTATATAACTGAAATACTTTTGAATGATATTTCTAAGCGAAAATTGCTGAATTTAGTCCATACAAAATAAGTCATGACCATGTCCACACAAAATTTTATATTTTATTTTTAATAGGGCCATGTGTTATGAAATGGTATTATTTTCCCACAAAAATTACTTTGAAATCACTTCCGCCACTTCTGCAACATGAAACGTTCTGATGAAATATTGAGTATTTGAATATATTTTAGAAACATTTTATTTAATATTTCTGTGATTGTTCCCTGTGTCTACTTATGGTGTTTATCCGATCACGATGAAGCTTTAATAAGTTGTTCCACATACGCCCGCCGAAAATTTCTCATACTCAGGGCTGTTTTAGCAAACTTTATTTTGTACTAATGATATTCTGAAATCATTTACGACTATTCTTTCATATAGAATTTTCCTAAAGAATACTCAATTTACCAAAAAATTAGTATTCAAATCCGACATTTTAAAAACAAAATAATACTCAAACATGTTAGAAACATTTAATATCTCAATCTTAGAAATATTCGATAACGCTCTGGCTCAGATCATACTGCATTGTTTTAAAAAAAATTTAAGAAAGACCAAGACATTCATGAATGGCGTTTATATACTTGCTTAAAATAATCCTGATCAATGAGATATCCGCTTTAGTTCCTTCCAGTTCTACTACCCGAGACACAGTCCCGATTTATAACTACGTTGACTGTTTAATGTGGTTTCCTAACACGGCCAAAAACCTTCTAACCTATCACGTACAAAACGAAAAAACTTTTTTTTAAGTGGATTGTGAAGCAGGCTGTTTTTACCTAGCGTGTATGTTATATTTTGTATGAACGTATACATGTTTATGTAATGAATACAAATTCAATTTTTATTCATTCTTTTTAAAAAATATAAACTTAGTAAAAAACTAGTTGTAATAATAGGATGGGTCATATGAAATAAAGAGGAACATATTCAGCTATGGCTGACTTTGTGAGGAACCAGTATATTAATCTTTGTAAATCATATAGACAACAAAATTGAATAATTGGTAAGGAAAGCCGGCTACTGATACTAATGATCAAATGCCTCCCGAATACACGTAATACTTAGATGAAGTACATTAAGATTTTAAAAGAAAAGAGTGAAATTATAGAAGTCGATATATTAGTTTTCCAAATGAATCGATACAAGATTTATATACAAACACAAAATTCATTTTTCTTTCAAAGTGAAATCATCATAATTACAATTAAAATTTGAATTGACTATTTATTATTATTGATTCAACTCAGAAGAGTAAAATTTGTATCGAAAAAATATCTTAACATATTAAATATTAAAATAAATTAATGTACACAAATCTATACCTGATACAATTCTGCTAAGCACACTGTATGTCACTAAACGAACACAGATTGTATGACAATAATCATCTAAAAGAAATAGAATATCGTGCCCAAGGCTCAGAGGTCACTTTTTCTAATGAATATGGACAAATATTCAGTAAATACAATTTACGATTTACAATTTACGAATTTATTAAATTCAAGATCTACACATTCATATAGCCACGTGGTAGTCTTGTAAAACAATTTACACTGACTTTATTTAAAATAAAATAATTGTTATTCTTTAAAAATGGCAATCTCGAGTACAAAATACCGTGAAATGGCAAAATTCCGCTATCCTTGAATATAATTCTACAATATTGGCAGGTTTTTAAGCGAAATATAATTGTTGTAACTATCTTTACTTTCTTTCTTTGGAAGTGATAAACTGTTTATGAGTTGTTATTAAGATCCCATACAACTATACCAAACGACATGAGTAAAAGTTTGAAAAATATGTAAAATATATTTATATTCATTTAAATAATGATTTCATAAAAGTTATACAATCTTTACTTTATCAAACCGAATGTCAAATGTCAATACAAGGCTAGTCGGAATATGACATTGAAGAAGGATATCGTCGAGAGCTTTTAGTATTACATTTATATTCGCTAGCAGGGTACCATGAGGTCAGTATTAAAATTCTGAAACAAAACACTTTTTGTTGTTTTCTTGTGGACTGATGAGAGCTAAGAATAAAAATAAAAAACATGATGCTGATCGTTTTGGTAAAAATTTTATCAAGTCAGCGGCAACGAATAAATTTGTTTAGCAAGAATATGATAGAAAAACTTTGAAAAGTCACAAGGCAATTATTTATAAAAGTGTATTTTCCTGCTTTGATTATTTTTAAGTTCATGCTTCATAAAATCATTTCTATTATTTTTTAATGTTTTATTTTTGAGTATTGTACACCCACTGCCACGGAAATTGTTTTTTGGGCGATATACAATCATCCAAAAAATTTTTGCACCCATCCTCTAAGATCTAACTTCGAAAGGAAATTGGCCACAAGATAATTCTTTCAAGCAAAATTGAAGCTTGGTGAATGTAAAGGTATTTTTACTTTAAATGTAAAGGTATATTCGTATTTTTTGAGTCGGTTCAAGGGTTTTTGAAAATTACTATTTTTTTTTTGTGTGGTGTATAAGTTACGAAAAATCTGTAATTTTTTCAAATTTTCAAGTATACCAATTCCTATTAAAAAAGAATCATCCAATTGGATTGATTAGTCTATGAAAAATAATGCATGACTATATATTAAAAAATAAATACATTTTTGCTGGGTTCTCAAAGACAAGAAAATGTCTAAGTACAAGAGATAATTCAATTTTGTTATTCAAACTTATAGATAAAGCAAATAAGGTTAAATATTGCAATTTTCAATTTAATATATTTTGTTCGTTCTTATTGCGTATCAAACATTTCAGTCTAATCATTATAAAAGTAGTAATTAAATGTTATTGCAAATTAAAGAAAATTATGTGAATATCAAGAATACTGTTGTCAAAATTCCGTTCAACGAAAGTATTTTATTTTCCATCAATAGATAACCTTATATTTTTCAAGGGTAGACTACCGCTGGTGCATTTCAGATTTAAGTGATATATAAGATCAAATTAGTTATAGTTAAAACTCTCTATCATGACTAACTTCTTATCGTATCTGATCTCATACTATCTACATATTGTGAAATATAAGATAACATAAACTATTTCAGTATTCAAAATGTTAGCATAGTTATTTCAAAACGTAGCATCTGTGAAATGATATATTTCATTTTCAAGTAGCTCTCCTGACACCTCGACTCTGACTACCAAACGAAAATATAAAATCGAAATAATTCCGGCTACTCGAACATACAATATTTCCAATATAAAAAGTTGTGTATTACAGAACTAAAATTACACCAGAGACTAATTTAATTCAATATTCTGGCTCAACGCAGGACCAAAACGGCTTGGTCTAGAAGCTGAAAATTTTGCATGCTGGAGTTTTGTATGACATAAGTAAACAGTAAAAATGAATTTTTGGAAATTCGTCCTCTACGATCAATTTACTACTCAAACCGGTTTGAAAAAACGCTATAAATCAAGAACAGAGAGTTCTATCGCATCAAAGATGAGGATAAAGACAATTGTTTTCAAACTCAATCCCTAAATGGGGGTAGAGAAGTGGAATTTTGAGATTTTTTTAAAGTTAGAGTCCAAACTTATAAGTCAGAAAACTTGAGAGAATTGGCAGAGAATGTTTTTATAATATAGGTGTGAAATACGAAAGCATTATTTTAATTTCCAAAGTGGTGGCGTAGTTTTCAAATTATCAAAGTACAGTTCAAACCGCTAAGTTGCAAAGCTTTAAGTTTTGTACAGAAAATTTTATGATAACGTAAGCAAGGGCTATGGAAGATGTTTCTAAATCAATCAACACTCAAAGGATTGCAAATGGATTTTTATTTTAATAAGAACCGTTCAGAAATCTTGATTTTTTTTATCAAAAGAGCCTGTTATAATTTAAATGACAACCTCCGTTTTGCCAGTGAGTTCAAACTTTGATTTATCGATAAGAGTACAGCCCAAACTGTAAAATTAACCAAAATTTAATATCTAAAGGGTTGAATACGATGTTTAACGTTTGTTTATCTAACTTTTGATTGTTTGTATCAAGGCTACCTTTAAAACAGCTAAACGAATTCTAATAATTATTTCTTCAATGAAATATTTAGACACTACAATATATTAATATTGTAGCAAAATAATGTCTTCATCAGTAAATATAATTTAAATTTTATTTATGTTTTGGCTGCAGATTACTAAGTAATACTTGTGCGAAGCCGAGTCGAGTATTGCTAGTAAATAATATAATATAAATAAAATAAATTCAATATAAAATTTACATAAAGGTATGAGATTTAAACATTCCAAAGTTATTAATACCGTAGTTGTTAGTATTTATTTTTTGATATGAAATATTTATTTAAGAATTTCAATGATGAAACAAAACAAATTTTTCAATGTTTCCAAAATTGTTTCTTTCTAAATTTTTAAAAACTACAGTACTCTGTATTAGGCTAGATAAGTATTCTCAGAGCGAAGTTTTGCTATAGTTTTGTTTTTTACACCCTCCATATTTTTGGGTCTCTGAACACGAATTTGAAGTTTGTGGGCAGAATATTTCCCGGAACTTTGTTTTTTTTTTTGGCAGTTTTTCAACAAATTGTAATACTTTTTTTGTATTTTTGGCTGGTATCATTCTATACAAATCGTCGGTCTCGCGAACCATTCACCCGATTTTGATGAAAACTGTACATCCAAACGTGAAATTGATTAACAAGCAATTCAAATTTTTTAGAATTCTTCTAGAAAATCGTTATTATAGAAAAAATTCAAACCGTATAAACGTCCAAAAAGACTTCAAACTGTGAATTTTATAATAAAATTTTCACAACCATCCTTGGTATTTTATGAGAAGGAAGTATATTTGTATCGAAATCAGGAATCTGGTTTTCGTATCGTATACTGAACGTTAGTTTGTATTCTAAAGTTTATTTCAAATACCTTAGTTTTTATGACCTTTTATTTAGTCTTCTGCCTCCCATATTATGTAGTTTTTGTATACACTTAATCAATTTTTCTTTATAAATTTTCATACAGTATATCTAAAAATATATGACAAAATGAAGTAGAAGTTGCTTTATATTATAAAAATTTCAATAGGTAATTTATAAAGAAAAAGTAAATATAATGAAAAAGCCAGATGTATTTAAAAAAATTTTCTCACAAAGTGATGTATGAACAACCGTATAAACTTACCTTGCCTGTGTCGGTTGATAAGTGGTAAAAGGTACATCAACATCAATGGTAGCTCAATATAGATTGACTGAATAATATTTGAGTTGTATTCATAATAAAACTTTTAGAAGCAGAAGTAAATATAATCTGTTAAAATGGTTATTTTTCTTTTTCTTTTTAAGATTTATCGAATTTTAACATAACTCGAAAATTTTAGGTCCCGGAGTGGCTTTTTGAAATGCGTTATTAATTTGTTTTTAGAAGTTCATAGCGTCGAGAATTTATTACATTCTAAAACATCATTGGCTCATTAAGACTACACACATATTCGGAGATTTTTAGAGATATCTCGTATCAGTTTCTAAAAGTCTTAAAATTTAGCAATATTGTCTCGATCACAATATTGTTAGGAAAAAAGAGGTGTATATTTTTATCATCTTATCTATAACACAATCAACAATAAAAAAAATTTAATACTTTAAAAAATACAAGGTAAACATTTTTTTGGGACAATAAATTTTTTTCCAAACGAAATTAAATGAAGTGTTTATTGTTATACTGAATTATAAGTAAACACAATGTTGAATGCAATAAAATACCAAAAAATCTGAAACTATATCAGTTTTTGGAATGTATTTTTGAAAATATTAGTGAGTTAAAAAACAAACATTGTAAATGACATATATTCATGAAATGAACTTAATTGACTTCATAACAATCTTTAAAAGCTTAATGAAGTTGAGCTTTATTTTGTGGAATTTCATGGTTAATAAATTTAATTTTTTTATTTTTAACGTGTCCACAGTGAGTGGTGAAATAATGATAAATTTTTAAATTATTTTAAATAAATTGTGGATACGCAAAAAAATTTATTTATTAATCGGTAAAAGGTATTGGAGTTGGATAGAATAATATCCGTTATTAAATAATCTATTTTTGAAATTCTTTCTGACTTTCACTTTTAGCTCAAGTTTAGATAAGATACTAAAGTAATCCATAATGCAATAGGTACAACAATTGACTGACTACAATTATTGATATTTAACTCAGTGCATACAAGATATTGACTTCATAAGTTGTTATTTTGATTTGTTATGTCTTAAATGACTGTATTAATTTCCTCATCATAGAAATCAACGAATTATTTTTCCTTTAACTATACTAGGTAAATGTACACAAGTAACATATAAATACATCTAAAGTTGCATTCCTTTGAATACAGTATTATTCTGAGGAACGGAATATTATATTATTAATCGATCAATATAAATAAAATGTGAATATTATACACATTTTATTAACATTAAACAAGCCTACAAAATGTAAATGTGCCATTAAAATTAATTTGTCTACTTTCATACCAATTATTTCCACTATTTATATCATATAACATGTGCCATTAAAAACTAATATATCTATTTTGAAATTCTAAGGGATGAAAAACGGTGGCAAAATTTGTAAGGGTCAACGTGATCCAATCAACTTCAAATTTTACATGAACATTGTTTAACAGAATTGATGTAAAACGTATTTCGTATTTCATTGAAACTCTTCGTATAACGGGGTTAAAAAGTGTTAGTAAACTATTCCCTAGTTGTATGTCAGTGTTTGAAGAAAAAGCAACATAATGAAATTGACAAATAAACTGCATTTAAATATAATATGGTTACTACTTCTACGGTAGCGACCAGCGAGTACGATCACCTTTTACACTAACATAATCGATAGAATACTTTTTAATTCACGTTTAGAGTTTAAAAACTAAAACCTAAAAAAAACGTATCTGACAGGATTCTCCTGATCGCACAACTTTTTTTTTTAAATATCATAATATAAAGTCGTTTTATTTTTATTAATAATCTGTATATTAATAATTGAAAATTATACACCTTTCACTTACGTGTACATATTTAATGTATCAAGAAATCTGATAGACAACTTCATATATTTAAACCAAATTCATTAAGATTTGAGGTTTATATATGTTTATGAATACGGCTTTATTGTCTTCCTTCTAGAGTTAATCATACACTTTAAATACGAGAAAAATATCTGATCAGATATAGATAGGTAACTACCATACCGTACTATATCTTTTTATTTATTTATTGGATTTTTACTAAAGTTTTTCTAAAGCCTTTCCATATAGATACGCTTTTAGAGATTTTCTTATGGAATAAATGCAATATTTTCTTGATCATGTATAAAATTACTTAAGCACTTCTTGAATCCTTTTAAATCATTTTAATTGTCTATTGAAATGGAAACATTTCTTTAGATTTATATTTAATCAATTAAAATATAAAATGAATAGAATGTTTAAACGTTCAAATGATATAGTTTTGATTTCATAAATAGAATATTTAAGATCTTTTTATACAACTGTAAGGCACCATCCTTTTTTGACATCGGAAATAAATTGGGAAAAAATTGATATATGTTGAAATATTTGTACATATTTCGTCGGGGCCTAAAGATAATTTATGATTTAATTTTAATTTTGTGTGAGAAAATTAGACAGACAGAATTCTTTAACAATGAATTTTTTAATGGAATCTAATTTATACTCCAGATGACGGTTAAATATAAAATTTGGCATGATTCATTTCCGTTAATGAGTCTTCAAAAATTATAATAAACTAATTACTACAAGATAAACTAATTATAATAATTACGAGGCATTTGCACAAGTAAGCAAGTATACTATACTGCAAAATAGGCTTAGCTCTGTCCAAATTGACCGAATGAAGAAAGGTCTATATTATAACTAGACGCATTTGTATTTCGTTTCTCTGTATGTTTGTATGTATGTATTTATCTATCTAATTATGTTCCGCTGTAACTTTCGAAAGTGTGTTCAAATTTTTATGCAATTTGCCACAAATTTTTATCGTATTCACAAGATTGACTTTTTAGTCTCATTGCGCCATCAGCAGCTTCAAAATAACAAATTTTCGAAAATGGTTGGTCTCGTTAACAGTATGATTAATACAATACTATTTATATAGCAAATTAGGTCGACTATTTCAATAGCGCTACTGGTTTGGTCAAGTTGTTTAATAGTAGTTGTATTTGTTAGTAGCGGAGCGGAGGTAAATGCTTGGAAAGTAGGGCATGTATATCACATTTACCAATCCCGCAATTTTTTTCGCCATCGAAACAAATTGTTCCGGTGGCAGAAATTGAACTAATTTCAATTCAAGTTGGGGACTAATTAACATACCGAGGTCGACTAGTAATTAAATAACTTAACGTGTATGAGATAAAATTGAGTTTCGATTAGTAAAATTAACTTTTTTGTGGAAGCATGTATTAATAAAAAATTGTAGATATCATTCTTATATCATGAGGAATAATCTTTTTGACTCAGATTAATTCAGGCGTAAATTCTATTAAATATAGACACATTGATTGTGTGTACCAAACTAATTGATATAAAATTTGTGTCAGGGTTAAGTATTTAAATCAAAAAGTATTTATTTAATTTAAATAAATAATTGTATTATTCAAATTGAAAATTTTCTAATAGATAGCGTTTGCCTTGTTTTTCAAATGCTTAAATAAGTGCTTAAAGCAGTTCGCGGGCGTAATTTAAAAGCCTGATTTGGTCATTAATCTCGCTTTAAGCATATGCTAAGTTTAAGCCTATGGTCTCAGTACTCGCATGTGATTTTTTCAATTTTAATAAACTAAAATCAAATCCAAAATACATTGTATAAGTCAAACTCACGAAGCTAGTATGTATTTCGAAAGGGTAGTTACAACCTGATCCAAGGAAATTAAATAATATTAATTCATTATATTTACTATAGAAATATGAATCTTTTTATTTTTTTACGTATTTTTATACGGGAACATATTATATTTAGATATTTTTTTTATCTTTATAGTACAGAACATTTACAAACACAACCCGGTCCAGCGTCTTATCCAGGTTCCGCACGTACATCAGTGTCATCGCGTGAATCATCGAATGCGTCACAAACGGGTGGTCTATTAGTAACATCTGGTCCATCTACAAATGGAGGCGTACAATTGTACCGTGTGGCAATGTTAGGAGCATCTAGTGTTGGTAAATCAAGTTTGGTTAGTCAATTTATGACATCGGAATATTTGCATGCATACGATACGAGTATAGGTGAGTCAAAATATTATCCATTTTTAATTTTATTTTCTGTTTTATTCCGAAACTGTATATTTTCACTTAATATTTTTTCATTATTTACTTGTATCGAATAAATCGAGGAGATAACTTTAATTCGTTGTAAAGAAAGTATTCATGAATGTCAATACATTCAAGTTCTTACAAGCTTTTATTTAACTTCGTCTGTTCATTGATATAGAGATTATTTAACTTAAAAAATGATTATCACATTGAAAACCTATAAACAATTATAACTTTTACATTAACATTTAGTAAAAATATTTTTTTAATTAAAAGCTGTAATTGTTTCAATGGGGAATTCGATATCAACGAATTCAAATTAAGTGAAGTTCAAATAAACAATTATTCCAATAATGCGCTTAATGATTCTATCAATGAAGTGCTAAGTATTGTGGCTCATCTCGATTTTATTAAATCCACCCAAACTTGTTGACTTCAATTTTACTCGACCAGCGTTTTAGTAATGAGTGATGTTTTTGTATAATAATTGAATTACGGATTGTTTTGATCAATTTTATCAATGGTACATATAAAAGAAATAATTTCGTATTTGTACCTTCGAGAATACAGGGAGATACCGAAAAGTTTATTTCTACATTAACACCGAAAAAAATATTTGTAGCGGTTAAAACTTAAATACGTCGCTATTTAATAAATAGTTCAATGGTTGTTTTATTCCAGATCAAGTGTATCAAGTTAAATTAAATTGAAGTCTAAAGTCTAGAAAACCTTCAAACGATTAATTTTTTGATAAATAATTTTTTTACAAATTTACCAAAAAATAATAATTTTTGACTAAATTTTTTATGACTAATGTATTAGAGCCAAGGAGAACCGGAAAGGATCAATTTACAACAAGTGCCATTACATTTATATAATCTGGCGATAAAAAGGCAGTTTATGTTTGTTAATGTGCAAACTTGATATATTGGATATTATTCAATGGACTTTTTAACCATAAAAAATAGAAGAAAAATACAAAAAAAGATTGTTTATAGAAAATAAACAATTTTTCTTTAAAACATTTGTTCGTATATGTTTGGAATCGCCACAATTTAGTTCATATTAAGCAAATTACCGCACATATAATTACAATATATATTATAATTAAATGTATTTATAACTATATAGACTGGATTTTTAGTTCAAACAGTGATACTGAATCATATGTCAACTATCTAAACAATTAACTCTGTTAGTTGCTATATTCATTTGTTATGACCGATATTTTAGTATCTGTAGACGTTTTTTAAGTATAATGTACTCTTGATATTACATTCATTATGAACTCGTAAGATACTTTATCATCCGCTAATGAATTGCATATCATGCTTGTTTACCAGTAACTTTAGACTCGCTTAACACACTTGAAAAAAATAGATCTTTCAAAATCTCAAGAGGATACAAAATTACTTATTATTATGTCCTAAGTTCATCGGAATCTTAAATATAAAATTTGTTGAATGTAGCTCTTTCATTTCGAAAGATATTGTAGTACCAATTTCGAAAAACTATTTCTACGGCTCAGGGGCATCAAAACTTGTATTTCTACCAAAAAATCAATATCGAAAATTTAACCCGAAAACATAACTTCCTTTTACTATGTTCTGGTAAAAAATGTAAAAAACATTTAAAAAAATCAAATTTATCAGAGAGTATAAGACATTTTATTCTACTTTCGTAATAAAGAAATTTCTACATTTGTCGTTCGAAATTAGTGTGAACTTACAACGAAAAAAATAGGTAATTTTTTGAGTAATCAATCGATCAAAAAACGTTTACAAGAAAAAAAAACAAAAAGATTATTGAGGTCAAATTAAAAATTAACACAATCATTTGTCATAAAAGCAACTTATAATTCTCGAAGCAAAAACTATAGATACTAGGTATATTATTACTTCATAAATATCGTCTTGATTGTCACGTAGTTCAAAATAAATTATAGTCATGGTTTTTTTTTTCCCTTTTTTTAAAGAGATTCCTATAGAAAAGAAGAATCAGTCCTTTTTGCTTTGTACAATTTCTAAAAAAGAAAATGTGTAAGAAATTTCAAGTGTATATTCTCTGTATAGAATACTAAAAAACACGTTTTAATATTCTTTTTTATTGCCAACTTGAAAATAAAATAAAAGTATCCATTCTTTATTCATTAAACCTTTTTTTAATGATTGTTCTTACACAGAATTTGTGTTTTTTTTAGTGAATTACGTTTTCAAAGAAATTGAGCTAGTGGTAAAATACAAAATAAAAATTTATTTTTAATTGGGAATTATTGAACTTTTTGGCCAATTCACTGATGAGAATAGGGAATATTTTTGTTGTAAATCGAACATTCTCTAAAAAAACTTTCGTTGGCCATTCAAGTGATATATCTTGAATGGAAATGGAGTGAAACAAATACAATAAATGTATTTGTTTCACTGAATAAAATGTCCTTTAAATTACTAATACTGAACAATATAAATTTCAAATTTTCAACAACCACTTAGGGTATGAAATTGTAACTGGAAGATTCTTTTTACTTCTGAATAATATAAAATAATAATCAGAATTTTGTTTGCCTGGAATTTTTATGAAGAAGGAAAAGGATTAGGAATTACCGATTTTCGAATTTTCAAATTAAAATTATAACATTTATTTATTTAATTTCTATATGAATCAAATATTACAATAATTACAATATTGACTTTATAAATAATACTCTTATATACTTTATATATAATATTCTTAAGCCGAAATTTTCTTAGTTTACGCACTGCTAAATGAAAAACTATTCTAAATTGAATTTCGACAAAGTATATAGATTCTATAATTTTCTTATATTGAAGTTTAGTAAGAAAATTTATTAAGTTATTCAGGCCATCTCATATCACTTTCATATTTACATGGACTGAAAAGTCCCGGGCCTAACACATAGATGGTGCTAGTTTTATTGCAGTCACATTTTTTTCAGTAATACTAATCTTCAAAAGACAGATGTTAAAATTTCATGATATTTGTTGTTTGTTTCATTAGTTTGTGAGTTATTGTGCTAAGAGTGACGCTACTTTTGTTATTTTCAAAACAATGGATCAAAGACAATTTCGTATTTTAATTTTACACTGCTTCTTGATGGGGAAAAATACCGTTCAAGCGAAGCAATTGCTTGAAAAGTGTTATGGGGACTCCGCTCCATCAGAAAAAACAATAAAACGTTGGTTTGCTGACTTCAAACGTGGTTGTAGAGAATCATTCTACACCGATGATGTAGAATGCAGTGGACGTCCAAATGAGGCGGTAACACCAGAAAACATAAAAAAAATCCACAAAATCTTTTTGAATGATCGAAAAGTGAAGTTGCGTGAGTTAGCTGACATCGTAAAGATATCAAAAGAACGTGTTGGCTTTATATTGCATGAGCATTTGACTATGAGAAAGCTCTGTTCAAAGTGGGTGCTGCGTTTGCTCACTGTTGACCAAAAAACGAGAACGTGTTGATGATTCTGAGCAGTGTTTGGCTATGTTTAAACGTAACAAACCGGAATTTTTTCGCCAGATTTGGCTCCCAGCGACTACTAGCTGTTCGCAGACCTCAAAAAAATGCTCGCCGGTAAGAAATTTCGCACGAATGAAGAGGTTAGCGCTGAAACTGAGGCCTATTTTGAGGCAAAAGATAAATCGTTCTACAAAAGTGGTATTGAAATGTTAGAGCGGCGCTGGAATGATTGCGTTGCTCTTGATGGATATTACGTTGATGGATAACGCTAATTTTGAACCAAAAAAACTGTGTTTTCTTTGTTAGGCCCGGGACTTTTCAGTCCATGTGTTATATACATATATATATATATATATATATATATATATATATATATATATATATATATATATATATATATATATATATATATATATATATATATGTATGGGGAGATCCATTACTTTTATGCAAAATCTGAAAGTCGAGTTTCTCCAGTTTGTTCATTTGTCACCCTTAAAAAAAGAGGCCAGTCAAATTTTTATTTTTAATTTTCTATTTCGATTTTTTTTTTAAATGTGTTTTTTATGCTTTTTCAAAATCAGATATCTCCGTTAAAATTATCGTAATTAGATGTTTTTCATCTCATATTTTTCGTTGAAATGTCTACTATTTACCTGAACTATAATAAAATCTCAAAGCATAAGAGGAATATCAAACGACCGCATTATTTCAAATGAAATTTTTTTTAATGGATAATTTCAAACCGTGCTAAGCGTCTTGCAATTGCATTAAAATAAGCTTTGTTGGATCAAATTCTTTGTTAATTCATACCTGAAGGAACTAGATCAGTTTGGTCAAAATTTATTAAAAAATACAGCCGAACGGTGAATTTAAAGTTATAATTCCAGTTTTTACCAACATTGGCACGCTCGTTCCCGTTTCTATCAAAGCCGATTTTGAAAAAAATTGGTAGGTTGGACAGACTAATCGCATTAAAGCAAGTGAAATAAACAGCTGCCAAAATACTGCTTTTTGAATGTCAAATTGGCTTTTTTTATATGAAAAATATACACTTTTGAACTTTAGGAGTTTTTACGAAAGTGTTTTGTTTTCGTAATATCACCTAAAACAAAATTGGTATATTCGATTGGCCATATCTTCGTCAATTCAAGCAACCAATTTTATTACTAATATTTTAAAGAACCTTTTGTTTTAAACGTTTTCCTGCTGCTATATCTATACTTATGCCAAAAAGACACACAAAAAAGTTATAGACAGAACAGCCTAATAACAAAAAATTTGTTTTTGTTTTTGTTTCTTAGTATCAAAATCTTTGGCGCTAAACACAAATTTTTTATTTTATCTAAACCATTTTAATGGAAAATTCAATTATCTACAAAAAGTGTTCTATTAAGAATGTCGAAATTTGGTTAATAGTGCATTGATATTATATGTTTTCACACCTCTCCCCCCGTTTTATCTTCCAATTTAATGGACCTTCGTGGTTTTATTTTTAAAACTCGTGAACATCTGAGTTATTTTCTAAATGGCATAATCAATAACTTAAATATTATTTTGTTTGAATGCATATGCATGAAAATAGTTTTGTATGTGATTTGAAAATATTATTATATTGATTATTTCAAAAGTTTTATGTTGCAAAACAAAAACTATGTGCCAAATAGTTGTTGGCACAAGCCAATCAGAAAATTGAAAATATTTATTATGCCAAGCTTTACTTTAAGCCTGAGGTTATATTTGCATTGTAATAAATATTTTTCAAGTTAGTTACAAAATTAGTTTTTCTTTTGATACTTTATACACTAATTCCATATCTTTTGAATTTTGAAGATAATATCTAGATTTTCCAAGTAACTTTTAGCTGAGCTGAAATACGGAAATTAAAAATTAACTGCAAAGCTAAACAATTTCTTTAGCTCACAAACTTACTCTTATAGGTTGACCGGAATCTTGAAAGTCTAAAAACTAAGCTTAGTGATATAAATCATGAATTTGTTTGTATAAAGCAGTATGTAAGGGTACATCAATTCTAAATTATTTTGCACAGAATGGGCAAGTAGCAGTGATTGATTGATTAAATGACAATTAACAAACAAAAAAACTAAGTTTAGCTGAACACGAGTTGAATTGACCCAGCGGATCACTGGGGATAAAATTCAAACTTGCATGATACCGTAAAATACACACACTTAGTAAAAGTGTTTATTAGTGCGGCATCTAGTGTTTATGTGTTGGGACTATATGGCATTCGAAAGAATTGAATATGCTTCATAATATGACACATGTCCGACCCGGTGATTAAAGCAATAATAATAATAAACTTTGCATTAAATTTCTAATTTCTACATAAAATATCAATCTTTCGAATATTTCTATTTAGAATGTTTTCTGGAAACATTTTCAGGAATTCACCTAATTTTTTATCCTGAATTAATTATTAATAATGTGTTATTAGTCTGCTGTTAGTTTTTTTCTGGGAAACCTGTCATTTAAAAAAAATTTCGTAACATCTAATATTCTAGTTCTTTTGTAAACTTTATCAATTTTAGATCTCCTACCTTATTAACCGCAAACCGATTTGGCAGCGCGTAGAGTATTCTTAAGCATATTTAAAGGTTTTCAATTCTTTATAGTCTATCACTCAACTACGTTTTTTGTAATCAATTTCTCTTGCTCATGTTCGTATTATTTACATGACAACATCGGCTGTTTAGAAAAAAAGATAAATAGAAAATCCCATGGGATAAGAAAATTGCATTCTAAATCACTTATAGCACGAAATCGAAATTAAAAATAATGTTTTTATTTCAAGTTCTACAAACAAGCAAACTACCAACCATTGGTAGAGATAAACGTTCGATAAACGTGACACAATGCCATTAATGATGAACTAAAAAATTATCAAAAATTTTGAAGAATTTGGTATAAGTAATCGTAAGTAATCAAATGATAATAATAAATAATAATAAAATAGTTTAAAAAAACTAAAAAAACACGCTCTATCTTTATTACTCTCATGCAAAGTATCCGTTCATATGCGTTCTGCAGCCAACTTCAGAGAGTTACCTACAGACAAACAAACATACGAGTGAAGCTAATAAAAGCGTGTTAAAAAATGATTAGTCCTGAGTCATTAATTACTTTTTCTGGACATTCAATAATAGAAATAAGATTCAGAACATTCGCTCTTGTAGATAAGGTATATTTGCCATACTTTCAAATAAAATAAGAAATGTAATATTTTTTTATAGTATTTGTGTTAACCAGAGTTAATGTACTCGAAACAATGTTCATGCAGATAGTAAAAAGAAAGGGAATAAAAGAATATGTTGGGTAAACATGGTTTCTTTAAATTTATTTTCATCTTTTTTAATTTTATATATTAAAAAATATTCATCAGTTTTTTTCTTGTGTAGAAATAATTCAAAGGAAATTAAAAGTGCGAAATTATGGCTAGAACATAGTTGCAAATCATTTTATATATTTTTAATTTGATCATAAATAAACATTTTCAAACAAAACACGTTGAATATATAAACGTAATTATGAAAATAAATGAATATATATGAAAAGTTGAGTTGACTTCGAGCTAAAACTTACACATTTCATATATTCTAAAATATAAATAATTTTTCGAAAATTTTTCCTAACTAACTATACAAATTATTATTAAGCAATAATTTCTTTTGAAGGTTACTCAAATTTTGAGATATTTTCTAATTACAGCTTGGCTGTAAAATCGTTTTAAAATAAATTCAAGTTATTCAGAAAATTATGAATAACTTTAATTTTATGTTTTCTAATTAAGAAAACCGGCCAATAAGAATATGTATGATGCCAAGATTTCGATATAAATTATTGTAACTTCGGATATTACAAAAAATAATCCGTTTCCAATTCAGCTTTGGATTATCCACTATATCCTGATAACACTTTTTTTCGAGAAGACGTGTGGTCGAAAGTATCACGCATTTACAGCTTTGATTCCTACATTGAATTTGCACTACACTTTTGTTTTTGTAATTTGTGTCTCCTACTCTTAATTCAATAATTTTTAAATTCAAATATAATACTTTTTTTAATATTAAAATTATAACCTGTGCACTTTTTTTATTAAAAAATGAATTTACTCTCTCCAGCATAACAATTCAATAAAAGTATTATTATCAATTTTGAAGTTGAAATCAGCGAAAGCAGCTATAATTTTAACCAAGACCTACCAGTTTTACGCCATGATAAAGAAGCTGAGGCTTTTCTATGTAATTCTCAATAGATTAATAAACAATATTTCGGGGCTTTTTTCAGATCCTTTGCCTTTTGGAGAGACGGAAATGAAAAGGTTTAAATGCTTATTTTTAAGATTAATCAAAAAGGGTAAAATAAAGAAAAATTATAATTTATCAAATTTACATTAAAAAATGTTTTTTGTGTTTTTACCTTTTACGCAAAATAACGGAGCGAGAGTTTATTGAAGGTAAAACCCTAAACACCCCTTAACACCTTAGTAAATATATGAAAGCCGCTTTAGACGTAGACTATAAAGTGGGTCTAGCGGCTTTGTTCCAAGTCCAATATTTATTTAGTTTTTACACCAAACTGACCTCAATGTAAAGTTGAATTGAAGTATAACATTAGTAAATTAATATTTAATAATATATCTAATCAATTGCATTTTGAAATTAATTCTAAAAACAAACCTTTCTAAATAGCACTGATTGACGATGGTTGCACAATTTGTATTTAATTCAAATTAATAACAGTTGCATGAACAACCAATGAGCTATATAGTTCACTCGGCTCTCTTTTATCATTGCACCAATTGAAAAAAGCAATCAATAATATGTATTAATTCTTTACAGTTTTTAATCATTTAATTTCCGGCATTCAACAATATTTTATTCTTTTCAATTTCATCACTCAAAGTGAATAAAAAATAATTTATTATTTCAAATCCATATCGTAATTAATTATTAATCCTTTGAAAACTAATAATAGCATTAATACTAATGTCCGTAACATACAAAAAACTATTATATCATCGGGTGTCCCATTTTGAGTGCATTCGTAAATCGCAGCGATATAGCAGTTTAAGTTCTTAGTCCTCGATATCATACGAAAAAGGAATCCAGTTTTTACTATTCAAAACCCAAGCGTATTAAATTTAATTAGATAAAATATTAATGAACATCAAATTAAATTATGCTATTGATAATATTGTTTAGAAAATTTCGTGTGACACGATAAGTGAACCAGTTGTTAATATTATGTTCAAAATTAAACATTTTTCTTTCCAAAAATGATCATATATAATCTTTTTCCACGGTTGTTTCCAGTAGATGAAAAAATAAGGATAATTTTTTCGAATAAATTGATTGGAATATTTATCATCAATAAGAGAAGCATTGAGAGACAAATCATTCGGTCTTCCAGAAGTAAAAACTGATTCAATAATAACAATAATTATTATATAATTCTTTGTATTATTTGTTGTAATTAGCGAATTTTGACTTGGATTTGTGGCAAATCTAAGTAGATTATAAAAAATTATCTCTACCATAAATTGTTTGTTTTTAAAAAGCAAATATCTTTTATGGTTGAGCTTTTCTTATATCTCTTATACTTTAAGAGTTGGGTAATGGATCCCTGGGATCTAATTGAGTTTTTTTTCCAAAAATCTAATGGTCGCAATTCTGCATGTACACCTCTTAGTTAGAAAAAAATTATATGTATTGTATTATTTTTTCGCGGATAATAGTGTCAAAAAATTTGACAAATACAACTGCACATACGCACATACTGACACACATACATAGAAATTTCTATGAACTAACTTGAAAACGATTATGGTGACCAAATGTCATTTACCGTTTTGAATTCTGGCGCGATTCAATAAGAGTGGTGCACTTTTTTTTTAATTTAATATTCCTGACTATATAAAAGATTGTTATTTTGCTTTGTTGAAACATTTTCTGTACGGGTTTATTCAAACGTATGATCAGTTCTTAAATATGGTTACAAATTATACCATGTATAAACCTTACTAATCAATTTTTAAAGATTTTTTTAAATTGGAACAAGAACTAAAAGAAAACATCTATAATAAACACAATTTCAGGTGCAAAATGCAAATTAAATGATATGAAATTTGGTTCGCAATCTTTGTATGAAACTGGAAACGTTTGGAAAATCTCTCTGATAAACCGTTTATATGCGGATATGTATTACTTGAGTTAATTGAGCGTGGAAATTGAAATAATTACAACAAATGTTCTTGCATAAATATTTGTCTTTTTTATAGCAGTGCTTCTTTTATTTTAATTGTCCTTTATTTGTCCTTAAAGTCTATCATTCCAAAAGTTTAGATATTTTTATATTATTATAAGTCCATTCTGTATATTGATGCTTAATCCATACATAGGAAAAAAGCTCTTAACACGTAGGTATATTTAAAATAATAACAGCATTTTTTTCCATTATTGATTAAATAAAAAAATACATATAACTATTATTTTATCCAGCTTGTGCCAAATGTGTTTTACTTAGATAATATGTAACCTCATTTTATATATGGAATTAAAACAAAAAATTATAAAGACGAGTATGTTCATAAATGTTGTAAAATTATTTGGATGATACAATTATTAATAGCATTGAATTTAAAAAAAATCATAGTGTGTATATTTAATATATTTTTGTCGAAATCAGTCTCCCAATTTATAGATAGACCTTCGAACATAAACTTTTGAATATCTATGCAAAAACAAATTTTACGATTTAAATCATCATTTATTAAAATTAAATTGATATGTTTTCGTGAATTGTGAAAAAATTTTCTATAAACCTCTTGAAAAGGACATAAATAGGGAGGTTAGTTATGCAGGAATATTTAAGCAAGTTGCTATGAGAAAAAATTATTTGCCTTAATTTTGATTATTAAAGAAAATTTTCTAACGAAGTAGGAGGATAACGGAAGGAACTGTAATAAAACCCAAATTTAATAAATAAATTATGTTTATTAATCATGAAATTCCACAAAATATTGCTCAACACCATTAAATAAAAACTAAAATCTGTTTATTTATGTATCCAATTTTGTTTATTATTTTTGTTAAAAAGCATATAATTATTAGATTAAAAGACATATTCCTGATAAATGGATATAAAAATGTAGTTTAAATGAGCAAAGCCTGAAACGTTACTTACATTTTCCGTTTTTTCTACTCCTTCAGCGTAATTTAACCCATCCTTGGATTTTATAAAAAATTTTGTATTATAAGAATGGTAAAAGTGCTATCAAAAGCTTACAAAGAAATATAAAGTACATAAAATTCCAAAAAAAAAAAAAAAAAAAAAAATAGAGTTTTGTCTTTGAATCGAAGTTGCCTTCATTGAACTTGTAACAATTCTGAACTCTCAATGAATAAATTTAAATTTATATTTTTTAGATTAATATTAAACATAATTTCAAATTAAACTCACAAACAGGAAATTCTGATTGTATATTTTTATAAAATAAAATTCGTAATTTATTCGTATAAAATTAAGTTTGTTTTTATCAAAAAATAACCATATATTCATAATGATAAATTTACTTTAATCAAAAACGTATATAATGGAGTATAAAATCAAAGACAATATATGCATGTCACATTAATATTACTATACAAACTTTTAATAACACTTTTAATCTTATAATTTTGTCATTTATTTTATACAGTCAATTAAATTTTGTACTAAAAATTGTTGCTTAATCTAAAATTACTTCAAGCTTTTCAAAGTTATATAATCCCTTGATGATTTAAATGGTAATTAATAAGTTAAAAATAAAGTTTAATTTATTGAACTTTTCAGGTAAAATGTTGAATAATAAACCATTAAAATGTGTTAAGATTTATTAATAAGTAATCTTGGAGCAAAGTTTTCATATAGCCAACTTTTCAAATATTATGATACTTTGTTAACCGAAACTTAGTCAACCGAAATATATAAATTGCTATTTACTTCGGAGATTTTCAAATTTTATAAATTTCACTTGTTTGGAATGAAACGTCGGAATTTTCTAAACGTCTAGGATTAACAAGTGAAACGGCCACTGTTCAAACTGGAAATATTCAAATTAAAATTTAACAAAAACGCTAAGACATAGTAGGAATGTAGGAATTTATTTTCCTGCTAGCTGCAAATTTATTTAGGGTACCTGATGCAAATAAGTTCCGTCTAACTTAAATGTGCTATAAATGTTATATTTTGTGCATTTTAAGGGTTTAATCAATCAAATGTTTCAGAAAAGAAAATTTTTTAATTTGCATTTATCATAAAAATCTATATATATATATATATATATATATATATATATATATATATATATATATATATATATATATATATATATATATATATATATATATATATATATATATATATATATATAAACAACAAAACACAATACTTTTAAAATTTTATTTTTAAAAAAGTATCTTTTTGGGCCTTATTAACCACCGTAGTATAATAACGCCCATCTGTAAACTTGTAGTTTTTCTTAAATTACCTTCAAAAGGATTCCTTAAAACTGCTCTTTAATTATAAAAAACAACTGATTGAAATGCCATTTTACATTTCCTTTAATAACTTAGGGCAGGCAAATAAAATTTTCAAAAAATATTGTTTAAAAGAAACTAGTTAAATGAAATTTAAAAAATTTACAATAACTCTTTCAAAAACAAAAGAAAACATTTTACTTATTTAAAAACATATTTAATATGGTTATAGAAGAAATATGTTTAACATCGTTAACGCAAATGGCTATGATCACGTTTTATGTTTGATTTTCACCGATATTATAAAGATATTCTGGCATATTTACATTGAAAAACTTATCGTACAGTTTTTTTTAATTCTTAAAAATATTCTGGAAGCCATTCTAAAATTAATTGTATGCAAATATATGAGCGCCTCATATTCTTTCCCTTTTTTGTATGCAGAACCACGAGCCAAACGTTTCACGCTTTCAAAAGATTCAAAAACCAGTGTTCCCCTTACTCTTCCTTTGCGATGGATGCGATAGGTTTTTCCTAATTCATTTGTTGTTATTCCATTGAGCTAAGATCAAGTTGGCTAATAAGGCCCATGCATGTTTACTGTTGGCCTTATTAACTGGATGACTAGATCTTAGAAAAAATCGAAAACAATTTATATGAATCAAAATACAGATTAACACATTTATCGTGTCCTAAAGTTCCTTATGTGCAACATTTTATTGATAAGATAAATTCATCCTAATTAGCAGCTTCCAAATTATTTCATTGAAATTTTTTTGAAAAGAAATTTTTTTCCTAAAAATTATTTTGGGTTGAAATTTTGAATGTGAGCCGTATTATCTCCTGGAACTTATTCGGTCCAGGTACCTTAGACGCAAATATTAACGAAAATTTTTATAATTAACGTTGTTGGAATATGATATCTTGCTGCTATAAGAAATGTTCAGTAACATATAAAACTGGAACAATTGGAACAAAAAGCTAATAGAGGAAAAATATCGAAAAAAATTATTTAACAAATTTAAGAATGCCAACCAGTTTTTTACACCATTGTGTTGTTTATTGTTACATAATGATCAAGTCTATTTTAAATAAAAGAAAGATCATCACGAATAATTAATGGTGAAACACAAAAAATACCAAGTACAATCAAAATGAGTAAACCAATTATAACCATTAATAATAATTACAGTTAATTAATAATATTTTCTGTTAAATCAATGGGTAGCACCTTTTAATTAAAAATAAAATCTGAGAAAGAATTTTATTTCATTTACGTATACAAAACTTATTCAATAAAAAGAAAACAACAAAAAATTTAATATAAAATACAGTATTAACGCCAAACAACTTCCATATTCAGATTAAATAAGGTACTGATCTGCATCCTTTGGTAAGCAAAAGACTGATTATCTGGCATAAAAAACCAAAGAACCTAAAATTTTTATGACTTTAATTGACTGCTGTAAATACGTTATTTTTATGTACTTTACGTATATATCTCTCCCACATGTAGACAACATCACACAACAAATCAACACGTTTTTCAAATTTGTTATTTAGGTAAATCAATTTTTACTGCTAACGCAAAACCTGTCATCGTTAATAAAAGTATAACAGCTTATATTGGTCAGTCAGGTAGATTTATACCTGGTTAAAAATCTGGTTTAGAGAACACAGAAACTAGCCATCCCGACTAGAAATTATCCCAATACTTATATTGGGGCCCGATTGGGAGTTGATAGGGCTTACCCAAAATACTTATCCCGGTTGGGATTTAATTGGGTACTTATTGGTATAGCCCAATTTAAAATTAAATAATTGGAGTTGAGTTTGTCCTTAATGGTAACTAGCTAGGAACTGATCGGGAAATCCCAATCCATAAAAATAATTTAATATATGTTTTACTCCACTAGGATTCAATTAGGAACTTATTGGGAAAGCCCAAAGTAAAAATCAGTAATGCTAAGAGTATTTTTTTTGACTGGGCGATAATTGGGAATTGAGTGGGAAAACCCAATGTAAAAATTAATGACAACATTTTGGTTTTACCGTACTCTGACCCTTTTGAGAACATAATGGGATAGCCCAATGTGAAAGATTTTGTACTTTTCGCCTTTCTTTTATAATTTTTATTTTGAATATTGGAGTGTTACAAAATTACTCATTAGATAGCGTTCGGGAGTGTATTGAGAGTTATATAATTACAAACTTTTCTTTAATAAAAAAAAAAATGCACATCTCTAAAAATGCTAAATTAAAAAGACATGTCTTTAAAAAAAAAAAAAAAAAAAACTATTTTTATTTATGTGATGTGTATAAAACATAGTGTTGATCATATGTGCTGTAGTGATCGAATGGTTTTAAAAGAATAATCTCTGAATGTAAATTAAACCTTAATATACAAGTATTATTAAGTATTATTATAAGTATATAGTTTCAAGGTTACTATATATATAGTCACACGTGTTTAGTGACGTCACCCAAAAACAATAGAGGGAGAGCCCGTCATCGCCAGTCTTACCACATTTTATAAAGGCTAAATAATTTTCTGTGCAAGTACCCTACAGCAGGTAAAAAGGTTTGGATATTAAGAATCTCGAACCGCGGTGACTTTGACAGGTAACAGGTATCAAAGGTGAGCATAGTTGCTACCCCAAACCATTATAGCATAATGCGCAATTTTTTAGCATGTTCTACAGGATACTATAAGAATACCATACCACCCGTTGCCAGACATTTTGTAGGGTGGCAACCCCCTGCCAGACGCCTTGAATAAATAATAATTCTACTTACGTCATAATATAAAATCTGAGTTTTATGTATGTTACTTGGTCAACTATTCAAAGATGTTTTCCAAACGACCAGACAGTTTCCAAAGTTCTAACACTCTCCCAGAAATAGTTGAAGTTCGGATATTCTAATAAATAGTTTTATGTATGTTACTTGGTCAACTATTCAAATATGTTTTCCAATCGACCAGACAGTTTCAAAAGTTCTAACACTCTCCCAGACATAGTTGAAGTTCGGATATTCTAGTATTTAGTATCCTGTAGAACATACTAAAAAATTGCGGATTAAGCTATAATGTTGTTGGGCATCAGTTATGCTCGCCTTTGCTAACTATTATTACCTGCTGTAGGGTACTTGCACAGAAAATTTTTTAGCCTTTATACTATGTGGTAAAACTGGCAATCACGGGCTCTTAGTCTAAAAATAATGTTTATTATTTTTAATGTCCAACAAAAAAAGTAATTAACCAGTCTAAATCTGTAGATTGTACGTCGTAGTGCAGTGAACGAACTTGCATAAATTGATTTTAAAAAGTTAATTTTGATTTATTATTATTAGAACTTGGGAAGCGTTAGCAATTAATTTTTTGAATTGATATTGTTTAATAAATGTTTATGTGTATTTTTATGTGAAAATTTTTAAAATATTAATGTGAAGAAATAAAACGAAAAAATTAAGATTATTTGGACATTAAATATATAATAAATAAGTTCTGAATAAATTGTTGTTTATTTTTAAACGTTTAATTAAAAAATTAGTGATTGTTTAAGAAATAATTTTGAGTTAACTTCTTTTTCAATGTCTTCTGATACTGTGTAAGTAATTGCAAAAAATTTTTTTTACTTCCATTTAAAATGCTTGTAATTGATATATTAATCTTTTGAATTTTGTTTTGTTTCAGAAACAAATCTAAATACCAGTTAATTCTTTTTTTTTTGGACAAAAATTCCGATAATGATATCGATATTGTTCCAAGTTCTTCGCTGACGACCAAACAAACACGACCAAGCGGTTTATTGTAAATACATGCCACCTCCCTATGATGTGCTGAAATTTCGAAAATTACAAAATATGGTTATTTTTTACAGGCCTTCACGAAGAAGAAACTAAGAACGAGTTTGATTCTCCAATAAAAAAAAGTTCTCGGTTAGGAAAAATTTTAATTAATCGATAACCATTATCATTGTCGCCATCTGCAGCTTCATCATTGTCGCCTATTCAAAGCAAGATTTCTTCTAATACTGGCGTTTCGTCTTATGAACATGAACCTTCATCGATTGATTCTAAAGGAAGTTCAATGATAAATAAAAATATTAAAAATTAAACCAAAATAAAAAAAAAAAAACAAGACCCACTAGTTCTGATTGCGAAAAAAATTGTGTTGTTGATACTTCATTAAATTCATCAACAAAAAGTTTATCTGTGGAAAAAAGTTTCGAAAAATCTGTTGAAAATCAATTATTTAATAGCAAGTTATCACTCAGCACCGCGAAAAATAATAAAGATACTGTAAAAATGTTGGATCAAAACCTGATTGTGACTTCAGGTAAATCTTTAACAACGTATTTTATAAAAATTAATTATTTATAAAAAAAAATATTAAAATTATTAATAAAAAATACTTGTAAGTCAATTTGCACTTTGTTTTATTACGAATCTATTGTCAAACTGATATGGAATATCCATTTGGGAACGCATAGGTATTACTCAATAAAGAACAGATTGGGATTGCCCTAAGAGACACACACAGGTTTAGCCCAACAGGGAACAGATAGGGATTTCCCAATCAGTGCCCAAGTACGTTTCTGCGTTACATCCCAACGTAGAATCCCTATTGGGAA
>CM035591.1:41415322-41656996 GCA_020423425.1 Chrysopa pallens | reverse complement strand
AAAATTTAAATTAATGGATCATCATTATCATCTAAGATCAAAGCAAGATTTCTTCTAATACTGGCGTTTCTTCTATGAACATAAATCTTCATCGATTGATTCTAAAGGAAGTTCAATGAAAAATACGAAAATACAAAAATTAAACCAAAATACAAAAAAACAAGACCGAATAGTTCTGATTCCGAAAAAAATTGTGTTGTTGATACCTCATTAAATTAATCAACGAAAAGTTTATTCGTGGAAAAAAGTTTCGAAAAATCTGTTGAAAATCAATTTTTTTTTTTTTTTTTTTATATTAAAAATTATTAATAAAAATACTTGTAAGTCAATTTGCACTTTGTTTTATTACGAGTTTATTGTGTGGGACCGCATAGGTATTACCCAATAAAGAACAGATCGGGACTGCCCTAAGTGGCACACACAGGTTTAGCCCAACAGGGAACAGATTGGGATTTCCCGATTGGTGCCCAAGGTAGTATCTGCGTTACATCCCAACGTAGAATCCCAATTGGGAAACCCTATTGGGCCCCAAATGGGTGCAGTCAAAAATTTCTAGTCGGGTTCATTGTTATATTTATATTTACATAAAAAAATACTAAGACGAGATAAATAATAAATTTTTTTTAATACGCTGCTTGTACAAATTATAGTAGGTATTGATGGTATTAATTGAATAAATTTATAAATTTTATTCCTTCTATGATTTTATTTTTTGTTCCTTTATTTAGTTCCTGCATTTCGTAAAAATTTATTCATCTCAATTAATACGAACAATACCTACTAAAATGTCTACAGCATTAGTATTTAAAATATAAATTGTTTTTCTGTGAATATTTTCCTTGCATTTTGGTATATAAATAAATTTTACAGGAATATTTAAATGTTATATTTGTATGTATTAACTTCTTATTTCTGATTAACATTATTTATAAATAATATCATGCGATTAACAACTCATTTATAATTATACAAATTCTTTAGATTGTGATTCACAACCACTTTGAGAAAGCGATAAAGCAGAACCGATAGAAAATTTGCGATGTCAACATAAAGCACTCTAAAACGTTATAAAGTTTAAAAAATTTTCAAATAATCGGAAATGGAACGTAACGAATGATTATTTAATGGCTAATATTACATAATTATAGTTTAAAAGGATTTTTAAGACAAAGAGAATTCTCTTCTGGTGGACCGCTTAATTCTATGCGAAAACATTATCAGTAAACAAGTTGATTAATGAATTTTTTGAATTATGGATAATTTTCCATCCATGTTACTTAAAAGAGAAATAAAAAACCACCATTTTAAATCCCAAAATTTATTAGGTTTATTTTTTATAATGATGAACTCATGCATGTGTTCAACTTATGAAAAGAAAAAAACTATATTTAAAGTTGTTGTACAAAAAAAAAAAAAAAAAAAAAAAAGTGTGCGTGTAACCTTTACGCGCGATTGAAGTGAAACTTCTTTGGCGTTGACGACATATATCACTGAAATGATTAAATATTAACTTAAATAAATAAATATTATATTATAATTTAATTATATTTATTATTCATGTGCTTTACAAAGATTATTTAAATGTTATATTAATATTATTCATTCGAAACAGGTAATGAATGTCATCATAATTTCTTAAAATAATTGAGAGTAGCAAATTGAAGGTTAGATCAGCACATGTCAATATAACCTTGTTATTAAATATTATAAAATGTCGCAATTGTCAGAAAATTTATTTTTAATTTACTTATTTTAAAAGTAATAAATAAACAAGTATATTTAGAGATTTTCAAAAAATTTAATTAAGTCAAGAAGCGTGTAGTATATGACATATACTTACAACCAATCAGAATTATTATTTTTAAATGGCGGAAACATACTTACAACCAATCAGAATTATTATTATTTTTAAATGGCGGAAACGTTACTTCCGTCAGAAAAAAAATCTGAGTTACTCCCTAGTCGCGCCTAAAGAAGTTTCACTTCAAAAATTGTAAAATTATCACGTTTTGTTGTCCTTGATGTCCTCAATTTGGATGCATGTAATTAATTTTCTTAAATACGATTATGTTTAGTTTAATGTATTTGCCAAATGTTCATCCATAAGTAAATAGGTGAAACTTAAACTGAAAAATTTGAATGTAATTTATATACCCATATAACAATTTACATAATACTTTTTCATAAATGAATACATTGTACAGGCAGGCTATTGATAAAATATAATAATGTGTTGGCAGATTGCGTGATTAAAATAAATTTTCAACACAAAACTAATTTTTGAATGAATTTCTACAAAACTTATATCTGTTTGAAATCATTATATATATTGTGTATATATAATAATAACAAAACTAGCCAGCCTTGAACAAATAGTGTAAGTTTCGAGGTATGAGATAGTAGTCGAAGCAAATTAGGTAAAAATATTTCATTTTGTTGAAGCAGAACAGATTTTGATCAAATATGGAACAAAATGTCCAAGTTAAATTTAGAAAAAAAACATTATTATTAAATTTTGCGTAAATATTTCTCTCGTAGCGTAAAGCAACCCAACTTGGTGGGGGGGGGGATAAGGTTATTATAAATAAAAAGAAAACGAATCGTGTTCTGAAGAAGTTTTTCCAAAAATGAATTCTTGCCGATTAATTCATTTTTGAAAACATTATTTTCGATAAAAATGATGTTTTTGAATGATTTTTCATAAATAACTCAAAAATTATTGATTTTATTAAAAAACGTTGGATACCCAAAATTGTTGTTCATAAAAAAAAAACAAGAAATCATATTTTGTTTCTGTTTGTAGGTCGTGTATATAAATCAAGTTCTATAAAATATTACAGCATTGAATTATGAGAAAACGGTACATTTCACGGGAAAAATTCTAAAAAAAAACTACAGAAATTTGTTTTTTAATGTAGGTCTGATACAAACCAGGTTATAGCTCATTGTACGTAAGCTTTATTTTTCCTAAGAAATTTTTTTGAACTTTGAATAAAGTTTTATCTAAATAGAGATGTAATGGCGGTTTTTTACAAGGGCGGGGTTGATTTGTACAAAATTTTATAAGGTTGGTTTTTTTCTTCATTTAATAATGAACAAAACCATGTTCAAAACTTGCTATAATTACCAAATAGCCATGTTTGTTGAAAATCCGTTTTGCTTCAACAAAATTCGATATCAGACCATATTTTTTCTTATTTTTCTCCGACTAATAGTTAATAATATGATATACAACCTTGTTCTAATTTGTTATTTATTTATAAGGAACTACCGAATTCTTTTTATCCTTATCAAATATATGTATAAAAGGTTTTAATGACCTCAATTTAACTCTAGTGTGTAAAATTTAATAGTAGAACATTACTATAATTCCTTTTCGTTACTACAATTGTAAATATTAAGAAATTATGTCATATAATTTGTATATTTTACCTTCTAACAATAAGTGTACAAAAAATAAATTATGTTCTCAATTTGCTATAACAAAAAATATTCTAAATTGGGATATGAGAGAGTGAATAAAATATGTTGCAAATAAAAGTTGTTTGCCTTATTTTTCATTTATTTTCATCTTCTTAACGTTTGAAGTTTCCTTTTTTCATACAACCTCTTCGATATCAACGAGATTTGTTTCATCAAAATTTCCAAGAGTTAAAACTTTTTGTTTAAATTTTAAGTATCTTACGAGTTGTGCAACCTATCTACCATCCAACCATATATATATAAATATATATATATATATATATATATATATATACATATATATCCACAAATATATATATATATATATATATATATATATATACATATAAATACAAATATATAAATATATATATATATATATATACATATATATATATATATATATATATATATATATATATATATATATATATATATATATATATATATATATATATATATATATATATATATATATATATTTAATAAAAAAAAGCAATGAATTTCCTAATAATTTTTATTGTGGTTAGGTGAAATGGCTTAGCTATCTTTATAAACCTGGCATGATGTTCAATTAAGAGCACGATTTTTTACCATCCTCGCGCTTACGAAATAAACTTAAGACGATAAATTAGAGTAAATACTAGAACTTTGTGTTAAGTGAATTATTTTTGTATTTGTTTTCAATGTAAATTTTTTGTGTACGTGTTGTATTATATGTAGGTGTATTGTAATATTGAATTTCCTTTTACCCCTATGGAAAGTGATTGAACGAATTTACAGTATATCAACCCATGTGTAATTAATTAACATGACGTCACCGACTGACAGGGGTACGTAATGTCATACCATGTTTATATTTTATCTGTGTTTTGAAACCCTGACAGTGTTACAGGACAGTAAGGTATGATGTTATCAAATATAAGATTTAACAACGCTAATATTCAATATTGATGATCAGTAAGACCATTATTTTTCGAAACGAATACATCTGTAGGTACTGAGTTTAAAGTGAACGATTTCAAATATTAAAACATTTGTAATCATCATTTTTTAGGTGTGGAGTCATTTTCTAATAACACACAATTTAAAAAATTGTATTTTTTCATACAATGGAAGCTAAAATAAACATATTCGATATATTTCGACCATTTCAAACAATTTTACTTACAAAACAGCTATCTGTACACCCTGGTACTATTGTGTATAGTCGTACATATTACTTTGCCTTAATTAGCGTGAATAATAAATTATTTATACTCTGATAGATATTATATTGAAGCGGCTACCTAGTCGCTATTCTATACCTATAAAATATGATGATGTGCGAGCTAGATTATTCTGTTATGAGTTTTGTCACAAATCATCCCATAATAAATAATATATGTATTTTTAAATTTGCTCTAAATGCAAACAAATGTGTCAAAATCTTTGAAAGACATTTGTTCTGAATCCTTCAAACTGTCTTCTTATTTTTGTATCTAAAGCACCAATGATAATGCTTATTACATTTAAATCATATAATCACACGTGTTTGTCTTTCATAATAGTCTTTTCATTATTTAGGGCCTATTCGGTAAATATAGTTCGGATTGTTTATTTTCTTGCATTTGGTTCCCAGAAGGAAATTTAGTTTATTTACGCTGTATATGTAAGACTTAATTCCATGAATTTAAAATCTTCAATTAATTTTTTTACTTATACCCGAATATACACCTCGTGGTTATTGCACTGTCAATAATTGACAAAAAACTTCCTAGTGAATAGCTATATGTTCGGTACATCTTCAACGAATGAGTTGTAATTTAAATATGCAATTACAAAATGCTTTTTCGACATTTCAATCATATTAAACATTCAGCTAACTGGTGTATTATTTGGGATTTTCTGTTAAAATAAACACCTCTAACTCCATCAATATCCAGAATAATCAATTTCAGCTTAATTCAAATCACTGATGGAATTTACTTACAAAATGTACCAATTGAGTTACAATTTGGATTCAATGTAAAGTAATACATTTTCCTCATTAATATAATTAAAATTATGTGTGCCAGTAAGCTGTTTTTATGTGTTTTATATTTATACGTAACGATTTTCTTTGATATGTTCGAAACACGTGTTGTAATAAACATTTTTTTTATAAAGGCTGAAGAACAAAAAAAATTCAAAATAGCTCTCAAGTATAAAGTTATCATAGTATATAAAATGAGTTGAGTAATTCTCTCATAAAATTGACTAACATCTATAAAGTGAACAGCATTTGATTCCCAATATCTGTATCATTTCCGTAGGTAACAGGCAATTAATGATTATACAATCACATAATTTTGACTGTTTAACATAAATCGCACAATATTTTTATAATGCCGCCTTACTAATGAATTGGTTATACTTGACCGTTCAACGCTCAATCGTTTATATGTCTATGTAGTCCGTTCACACTATGTTTGTCCGTTCTTCACAAAAGCGTTATTATAATGATGATGGTGAAGTAAGTAAACAGCAAACAAGAGCTTTGGTGTAAAAGCTATAGCCTATCTCTATACTGTAAACTGTTATATGTGTCATGAGTTAATGTTCCGTTTCAATGGTTTTTACTGTGTGGACTTGAAATAACAATAATTTTATATTGTATAGAACCTATCTACCATCCAACCAAATATCTACCAATATTATTATTTTTGGCTTAATATTTTCATAAATGAAATTATTTTTAATACTTTTTCAATTATTATTAGAATGTGTATTCTGACAAATGATTGATACATACAAATATAAATGAAATAAGATTATAAATTTTCATTTTTGGTGTAGAATATATAATTTGGTGTAGATCGAAGATAAGTTCTAAAAATGTATTAGAGTCAAGACTTTTTCACGACTGACAGGTGATCGTGAGTTGAGCCTAAAACAAAAAAGCCACGACTCTATATAATTGGTAAGTTATAGAATTAAATATTTTTTTATGATTTTTTTTTCCGTAGAACTAATATTGTTTTTGTTAATAATAAGTTTTTGTTAAACATTGTACTATTTAGAGGTGCAAGAAATAATTTAATTGTTTTAGATAATAGGTACGGAGCACAAAAAATATATTACTTTCTTACTCATAAAATAGCTCAATTATTTCTAAACTTTTCTTAATGTTTACATAATTAAAAAAAAAAAAATTAAATTGTATTCGAAAATACACACAAAATTATAAATCTTGACATGAAAAGTTCACATGAACCCATGACCTATACTTAAAATCGTAAAAGAATATTAGATTATGATTTGTGCGTTTAAAAAACTATGCAAAATACATTGCGACAAGTTTATGGTTTTGATTACGAATTATTAACTCTTAACTTCTTTCTAGAGTAAGTAAAAAATATTAAATAAATGATGATCGCGCTGTACTCTGATGTTCATGGCTCTGTTGGATGCTAGCATAAAATAATCGTTGCGGAATCTTTGCTAAAAGAACAATATTAAATTGATTTCAATGGCGTGCAATTATCTATTAAAACTCACTCTTTGTTGACTGTTTATAATTGTCAACATACATGATAAAGTATATTGGATTTAGTTTTAAGTTTGTAATGCTAGGAAATATTGACCGCACATACAAAATTTTGGTAAAAGCATTCAATAAACACCTAATAATTTCCTTGTCCGGTTATCTGTCCGTGTGTCCGTCCGTCACTACGATAACTCAAAAGAAAAAAAACATAATGAACTGAAATTTTGGTGGCGTTTTCTAAGCGAAAAAACAGAGTTTCAGTTCGAGAATGAGCAATATCGATAATCTTAAATTCATCGTATTCAATATATTGCACAACATTAGTATCTACAATGCATCTGCATAATATTTATTCAGTGCATATACATCCTTTGTATCCTCATCAAATATAGTAAAGATGTATACTGATGATGGCACCTAAACCCACATCTATATGTATCTTTAATAGCTTATGTGAGCTTTAAAATGAGTGATTGCTTGTGAATATTGTTTATGGTTTTCCATTACCATATGAACTAAATAAATAATTGCATTGCTTACATGGTTTGATAGTGTTGTATCCATTTATAATTATATTGGTATTAGCCTCAATAAAGATGAATTTTGTTGTTTGATCTCAATTTATACATTATGAAAAATATGGTATTTGTGGTAACGGTGGTTATTTACACTTTGGATTACTCTTTTGCCATTCTAACATCTGGGAGATTTATGCACCATTGTAACAAAAATATAAACTACACAATATGTCTCTCTGCTGACTGTTTTTTATTAAATAACAAAAATTTTTACTTATTTTAAAGATAAATATATATATTTTTTTTTTAAATAAATCTTATTTATTGGACATTTAAGAAAATTAATAGATGGATTCACCATTTTTAAAGATTTTTATATAGTACACAATAGTGGAAATCTAATGGAGTTGTTAAATAAAAAGACAATTTAACACTACTTGTAAAACCTAAACTCAAAAAGCATTAAGTAATAAACTAACCAATGTAATTTATTTTTTTCTGTATTAAACATTTTATATCTATGTATAAAATATGCAGTGACCTATTATATAGTTTTTATTTCTATCGAAAGATTAAGTTGAAAACTGGTAAAGTATTTAGGTCAATTCATGTACTTTTTTAAGGACAAATTTATTTTTAAATATAATCAGCTGTTGAACATTATATCACGGAATGATTTCAACAAAATCATATATTTAAATATTGTTTTGTCCGATTGAATGTGAATTTGTGTAAATTATGTTTGATCTGAATTGTCAATGATCCATGAGAACCGGTCACTACCAATTCAGGCCCATTAATCTCACTCGAGCGTGATAATGATTGAAAAGAAACGTAAAATTATTGCTCTCTGCATCACAACATAAAACGTCTAAATTGAAATCATATTTGATCCGATTATTCGAGAATGAGATATCTTTAAATCTCATCTTCGTACAGCTGCAAAAACTAATAATGATTTATCATCGCAACCCACGATGGTGTGATATTCATTTTGACACACTAGAAACATCATTACGTTGTGCTGAACATGCTTTATTTCAACCGAAGACGTAAATGCATCTTATTTCTCTCCAAATGCTGTAATAGTTTCTGAGACACAAGTATGAAGTGGCTCTTACATATGGCCTACCCTATAATTTCTTTAACTTATGATTTGTTCAAGGTTTTAGGTTTATAGGATAGAATTACATATTAAGTAATTTTTTTAATGAATTTCCATAGAAGTATATCTTTATTATTGCTATCATTGTGTTAATTAATTTATGATTGTTTTCCGATTTAAAAATATAGATACATTAAAAAGAATTTAACTGCAATTACATTTTGATTAATTGAAAGTGTGCAATATTCATTGTTTTCATATGATAATTTTATATATTGTTAATAGGAAGATAATAATTATTCAAAATGGTATATAGAATTTGCGCATTGCAAAGTTGTCGATGAAACATCGAATGGAATAAAAATGATTCAGTTTTTTAAAGTACCATTTTTTCGTAAATCGAATAATTGTTCTTATTCTGGACATCAATAAATACTTACAAAGATATATAAATTAATTTGAAGTTCAAATTGATTAAAATTCACCGAGTAATAATCATAACATGATAGTATAGTAACGGACATTATTAATCTTTCAAGAGCTATTATTGGGAAATGATTAACGAACATAATCTGAAAATCTTGTAAACATAATATTTATGCACACGAGTGATTTTTGGAGGAAAAATGGGAAAAAATCATTTTTTAACCATAGTAACGATTTGATGTATGCATAATGATGTACTATCACAATTTTTTTCTTAAACGAACTATGCAAAACACTTAAGCTGTTTATTAATCATTATCTTTTCCTTAAAATTTTGAACTAGAAATTTCTAATATTTTTTCAATTCCGTACGTTTCTTGTTTGTATAATAAATATCCAAGGATATATGAAAATTGTTAGCCGTTACGTATTAATCCGTTAGTGAACAATTATTATTTTTTTTTAAATTTATTTCCCAAGGAAAGTTGTTAAGAATGTGAAAAAATATGGCTTGTGTTTAGTTTGCCTCATACTCATTTCAATACTATATTAGAATCAGATTGTGTATTCATATCTCAGCTTAAATTCTCACGTTCATGAAAGTGGTTCTAATTACTAGATTCAAAACTGATCTATTAATAACTAAATATTTATGGAAAGATATAGAATGGCGACAAAGACAGTGATGTAAATAAACGCGAGACCGCTGCTGCCTTTAAAAAAAACTCATTATATTGTTTCTTGTTTTCTTTGGCTTGTTTCTCGGGATTCGGAATTAAAATCCGAGTACATATTCTTTAAGCTAACTATGCCTAAAAATGTACGTATTGTCAATATTCTATAAGCGATCTCTTGATCCATTTTAATTTTCGAAAACATGTGGTGGATATAGTACTACAGTTTTCCACATTAAGGTTTTAAGTGTATTATATATTTGTTAGTGTGGCTTACCATCGGCTTAGGTTTGTATTTTCCATAAAAGTTCTTCTGCATATGAACAAAAAAAAAACACTGTTTTTATAAATTGCACAAATTAAAATTATTTTATACAAGGAGACGTGGCCATAATTTATTTATGAGTTAATTGCATAAATTAAATAAGGTTTCAAAAGGGTAGAAAACTATTTCAAATTTATTAAGCAATATCCAGACTTGAGTGTGCAAAAATAGAGCACCGCAATTTGTCAATGAAAACTGACTTGATTTGTAGCTCACGAAGAATTTTTTGAAACAATTCGGATAACTCAAAAGTGCAAGGAATATTTATGGTTTAGAAATATATACTTTTGGAATTGTTTGGAAAAATTATTCGTTTTCGTGCTACAAGACATTTATGTACGAAGCAAGCCAAACACGCCATTTTTTAATAGAAGTATTACCATTTTCAATATAAGTTGTTCGAACCTATCATGTTCGAACAAAAATAATTCCGGATAGATACCATTAAAATTTTGAAACCAAAAATCATTTAGCATCAATTTGTAACCAACACCATTCACTTTAACAATAGATGCCTCCAACAGGTAAACTTTACCATATGGTGCATTTTAGACAATGTAACGTAATTGCCGGAATTTCTTTAGGATTGTACTCGCTGCATATTTGGCAATTTTCCTTGTTTACGTAGCCGCTGAACCAATGTGGTTCATCACTTATCACCATTTTTCGATAAAAAGCAGATCAAATTGAAGCTATTCTGATGCCCATTCAGCAAACAAATGATGTTTATTATGGTCAAATAACTATTGTTGAATCTGGTATGAATGTATACCAAGCCCATTACACAAAATCAATGTAATGAATAATTCAAATTTACATAAAACAATAATTAAAACAGCAACATTTAAAATGAAGAGACAGTCCTAAATTTAGACCAATAATTGGCCCAGCAATATCCGTATCCCTAATATTTAATCTATTCATAACCTAATTCCATTGACATAATGTTTGCTCGAGCATACTCCTTTAAATACCGATATATTTTAGGTTCCTTTAGATACTGCTATATTTTCGAATTTTATTAGTATTTCTATCTTGATTTTATGATGATTTTAAATAACAAATAAAATTGCAAATGGTTGTAAAAATCTTAAAAGTATTCAAAATCATTATTCTATTAAAAAAATAATCATAATAATCTGTATAAAATAATATTACACAAGCCACATATTATAAGAATAGAATAAATAATATATGATAGTGGTACAACCCAGTACAATAGAAACAGAGAATTTATATAACATATTTATATTCAGAAACTCATTTAAGCCAAATAGATAATGTAGACTCTAACGATTATACCCAACCAAACAATTCTATATAAATGGAATATACAGGCTGCTCTTTAAAAATATATTATGTGGTTTTACAAAAAATTTCTATAAAGGTAAACAATTCAATTTAATCAACTTTAGATTTTGGAGGAATATTAACAAGATGAATACAACAAAACACCATTATAATTAATAGCATATGAAAAAACATTTAGTATTTTAAATAATTAAAAAGTTTCCAAATTTTTAAGTCTTAAGCAAATTAAATAAATTTTGAATATCTTTAAATTTATCTGTTTATTTGGCTCTAAAATCCGAGTTTGATATTTAATCATTAATTTGTTCGATTTTATAATTACTGGCGTCATTTCAAACATTTTTGTTATTATACAATAGGCATATGAGTTTTATAAATTTTCATGGAAATATAACATTTTTAACTTATATTTTATGGAAAATTTTTGGATAACTTAATCTAAGAAAATGTTTGTAATCAAACAACAGAGAGTTATGACGAGAAAAAGAAATTTGCACTACCATTTTTCTTGTTTTCAATAGTAGATACTTTGTTAATGTAATAAAGATTTATTATATCATTAAAATAAGCAAATGGTGTCGCAGATAGATAAATCGTAACAGTAGCATTTGGTTCTACCTCTTCCAGTATTGTTATGATTACTGTTTAAGTGTTGGTTATACAATTCACCTATCAAAATTTTTTTTTTTGAGATCTAAAGGTTTTTATTTTTAATTATCATAACAAAACCATGTAGATATTTTGGAATTATTCAAAAAACCAAAACCAGGTACATATCCTAATTATGAAACTGTAGGAATTAAATGTCTTTTTTTGCATGTAAAGTTCTCTTAAATCTAAGGCAATTGTGACTAGATAAATATTTTTTACCGATTTAATGGTGTTGGCACCTTACAAATTTCGTATAACGAATGCCATAAACCAGCCTCTTGAGATAACGCAGATTTTGAAACTAAATATTTTGCAGATTAAATTAGTGAAAACTTCGAATTTGTCCTGTATCTTTATTCACTAAATAAATATTAAAGATAAAGATAATGAACAGAGAAATTACAAATAATTTGAATTACAAATTATATATCAAAAACTATTGAAAACGTTAATAATTTGAAATGTAATTTATTTTTAGTTTAATTTTACAAATCAATAAGCTTAATAGTTAATCATAGCTATAGGTAGCTTCCGTATGATATCTTTAGCACTTCTGTTAGCATTGAATCTGTTGCTTAATAGCTAATTATAGATACTTTATACAGCTCAATAAATGAGCTTTTCTAGCTCAGTAAATGAGCTAGAAAATACTGAATGAGTATTCAAATTTAAGTTTCAGGAATTAGCGAGTTTGAATAAATCTACTTTTTAGGTTTTTTACATTGTTTTGTTTATTGACTGTTTTGTTTTTAATTTATTTTGAAAATTTGTTATTTAAAAAAATAATGTAATTGGTGAAAGTATTGGTTTCTAGTTTAAATATATGCTTATCGTACAACCTATATAAAATATGTATAATGTTTTAATAATATAAATTATATGTTATTATTATATCTGATTAAAAGCTGTTGTTGTACTTTATAATAATATATAATACGCTTTTATAAACAATTTATGATGTGTTTAAAATTCCTCGTACTGATAAGAATTTGTGCGAAAAAGCTTTCATAGGTATTAAAATTTTATTTTTATTTGATCGATATGATGATGATAATTTTTAAATAAAATAAATGTAAAAAAGAAAAATTATTGTGACTAAAAAACAAATTTATACAGTTTACAACCGGCATAGCCGACAAATCTTTATCGATTGAGATATCTATCTATCTGTATTTATTTTCAAATATTACGGTTGAAACATAATCAAAATATAAAAGATTGTTTAAATTTTAAAAATTTTTGTGTTCTTGTAAAGGGTCTGTCATTTTGATAGAGACCTCTATAATAAACACACTATTTTCGCACACAGAACTAAAAAAATACTTTGTAATGAAACTCGGTTTGCATAATGTTGACATGAAAACAGAGTTTGATTTAATATTTCGAAAGTTTTTTCGCAAAAAGTCTTCGACATGCACTCCGTTTTTATTTCAAGATTGTATAATATTAAGATACGAATTTTTTGAGTTCTATATGAGCGAAATTTGCTTGTAAATGTTTTGTTTTGCGTGCAATTTTAACATTATAAAACGTCTGGTATACCAAAATTTTTTTTGTCAGATCTCGTTAGTGTTATAATTTTATTTTTAATTCATTTTGAATAAGATCAAATAATCAAATTTTAGTAATTAGATATAATATCTACAAAAGTGAGTATCTTATTCAAAGTATACGTTACAAATAAATGTGTATGTGACAACTGTTAAATGTCAATAGGGTAGTTGCATGAAATAGGATTTGCTATATTGCAATAACAATTTGAAACTAGACTGAATATCATAAGAAAAATTGAATATTAAATTAAAATTGATTCTTATATAATAGCATAAAACAAGGAAGTTTTAAGTTGTTATAGATTATATATCCATCTCATTCTTGAAAACGATTTTTAACTTGTAATTTATTTGCAAGCATGGTAAATGACATCATAATTCACATATTTCTTACTTCGTTCAATTAAGAAATTTGTATGTCCATATCTTACTAATTTTTAAAGATTTAAAAAAAATAACTTCAGAAACACGTTTGTGAAGTACAGACGCTTTAATTGAAGTGATAATTTATGCAACTTCTCTGTTTGTATTTAAAAAAAAAATATTTGTGCTATGAACAAATTACGGAGCTTAATAACTTTTTATTTGCCAAAATTGTAACCTGTAAGATCTTACAGTAGAAAATTAATGTTTATTTAGTATTTAAACAGATGGCCTACATGAGTATATGGTGGCTTTTAAGTGTTGCTGTTCTTCGCTTGAGAATTGAGAGTATAGTATCATAGAATGTAATTTTCTGTCCTAAGATTCATTATAAGTACAAATTTTTTTAAGAACCTATATAGTAACTAACTAAACTGTTTGAAGGTTTTTTATTCAAGTTTCATTATTTTAAATAATCCTATTTTCTGATAAGACAATTGATAAAACGATACCGTAATCACATCCGAATTTAAAACGTTAATATCTATTGTTATTGTTTTAATTAAATTGAAACGTTATGATGAGTATCGTAAACGTTTATCTAAATTATCTAAAGAGTGCTTAGTTACAATTATACAAAAAAATTTTTTTTCGATACATGACCTAAAATTTGTTTTCTTGTAATAAAAGGGCATGAAAATATGAATTATAAATATTATTAACTTCACACAATAGGTTTAAAAATTGTACATGATGCCAATAATTAGTTTATAAGGCTCAATAATTTTACTGGAACAACTGATACTATTTTTAATACAACCCAAGACATTGCACTATGTTAAAAGAACGATGAAAAAAATTGTTTAAATGACTGGATTATGCCTCAAATGACTTCCCCTTCAAGGTCAGCCGCTTGCTGCTTGAACGACCGTGAGCAATACTAAATTTATTGTGTCTAAGTTCGATTTTCTGCTAATAAATTATGGGTATTTGACTAAATTATTATATTTTTCCAATGCAAGACCGGACCTTAATTTTTTATTTGTTCAGCTGAAGTGTTCAGCAAAATTCCAAATTAAAGAAAGAGGGGCATACCAATGTATGATATTAACTATTAGTATCTCAAAGAAGAGAATATAAAATACTCTTTGATAGATTATAGCTTCTTTGTTTTATCATTAATATTAATTTAATTTTTAATTTTTATTATGGTATTGATTCGAGTTTCACATTTTGGAGTGAGATATAGAAAATTAAGAAAACATCCCGGTACCGTATTGAACTTTACTACTACTGAATTTTGTCTTTACTTCACAAATCGAGAATTTTCTGTGTAAGTAAATCTGTGTAAGTTATAAAATACCAATTATAGACTATTTAAAATAGTTTTTAGAAAGAACAATTGCGTTTGAGTAATTTTATTGTTTATTATGTTCGTTTAGCACTTAAATATGATAAAATCACAAAGTAAAATCATAATTTAAAAATATTTCACATATTGATATTAAACCAAAATAGATTCTTGTTTTGCTGAAAATTAGAAGAAAACAATAAAAATACTGAAAAAATTGCTAATTTTGAATGGCAATATCTCAGTACCCTTTGATTGTCCGGAAATTTAAATGTAGTGCCTATTTTTTCCTTTACCTTATGCATTCTGCTAGGATAACTCCATTAATAGCTATGAAAGAATTAATGGAAAAAAAAAATATTCCTACAGAAAATTTAGTTACCTACAAAAATGCTTTTTGTATAAATCTCAAATTTTCATCTACTTTCCAGTTGAAACAACTGAATAGGGAGTTGTATACACTCCATCTCCTATAAATAGCACCCCTGAAAATGTGGACATTTTGTGATTTTATCATTTTTATTGCCAAACTAGCATAATAAACAATAAAAATACTTAATCGCATTCTTAGCGATATTGCAGTAATCGGAATTAGATTTGAATTAAGTAATTAGTTTAAAGATTGATTTAATTGAGTTTGTGATTCAATAAACTGGTTTTCTGGAAAAATCAAATCTTGATTTCTAATGCTTCGCTTTGTGTGAGTATTATAAAATGAATATGATATGTCCAATTACTATGTCGAATTAATGCCTCATGGATGTGCGAACTGCGTGTACTGAACACTCTACACCAGCATTTACAGGAGGGTTTTAGTCTCGGCCAACTACTGATTTTTGAGGACCACAATATGGGACCGAGATAAATCACGTAAATAATTTAAGCTGATTTGTCCATTTAGTTTTCATTCCTCATTTTTGTGTATTAATTATCTTTCTCAGTAATTAACTTACTGTCTATGTATCTAATAATTTACCAGTTTCCAAACAGAATATAAAAAACGTTCATATTTTTCGTTGCAATACATCAAACGAATTACAAGAATAACTTTTCCAAAAAAAAAACTTCATCTTCAGATAAAGCTGAAAATTATTATTAAAGTTTTCCATAATGTTAACTGCATTTAAAAAATTGAATAATAATACAAAATATGAAAATTAAGCACTCCATCTTTCATCGGACATGTCATTTTGAAAATAGTATTATTGATTATACTTCATATATAGAGTGAGTACGTATGTACTGCGATAATTTTTTAATACTAATTATTCTAAAATGTAAAATTTTGTTTCATATATTGATTTTTTCGAATTATTTTGTTATCACTCGCTATAAAACATTCTATACATTTTTTATTTGGCTTTCTATTTCAAATATCAAAGGTGTAAGGTGTTTCGGAAATGTGGGATAGAGTTTTTATTTCTATTAAAAAGTCAAATGATTTTCGTGTTTAGATTTAAAAAATAATTTTTTTCAAAATAAAAATTAAATATTTCGTATTTTTTAAATAAGAGCAGTGTGTACATAGATTCTCTACAGTTAAGTATTTTCGAGAAAGATTTTCCTAATATTTTTATCACGGCCATTTGTTTCTAGGATTATTTTGTTTCTTAACAGACTAAAACAGTGAACTTAAATTAAATAAGTGAAGATGAAAACTAATGGGGTTAATTTTTAGATGCTTATTGTCAGATAATAATTTAGATGCATATGGTTGAGTATGTTCAAACTATTGTAAATCATTGGTAGCTATTTCATAAAATATCTACTCAAACTATGCAGCTTATACGGTTTAAAATACAAATAATAATAATACTATTAATGTTAATAAGTGTTACTGTCATATAATATGAGCTGAAATTTTGGAGAATTTAAACAGTCTACGAAAAATGTTCCAAATATAACTTGTTTCGTAGAAAAATTTTGTTTTTGTAGTTTGTTTCAATACCTTTTGGTTTAAAAGTTGAGTCATACCGACTGGCAAACTTTTAAGGTCTAAAATTAACCACCAACATTTCAACTCGATATCTATATTCAATAGAAAATGGAATATATTAGATAATTAGTTATTAAATATTTGCTAGCTTTCCAAACGGTAGCCTAAAATTATTATACTCTAATGTATGTCGGGTTCGTTAATTGTTTAGATTATTATATGGGTTTTTATAATTTAATGGATTGCACATGTATATTGGATTATGAATGGTAATGATGAAAAATTAGTTCCAAATATAATGTTCAACCACATGTAGAGTATTTGAATAATCAACACTGTTAGATTTTATCTACTCTTGTATTAGTCCACTGTTCTTTTCTCTTAAGAAGAATACTTAACTGTTAGGAATCAACTAAGGATACTACGTATGGGTATCTAAGCAATTAACACGGTTTGTTGCTGCCTTCATTTAAAGGAGAAATGTGGATTGTTTTCTCTATCGTTACTGTTTAAATATTTTTTAATAAATTGTATCAAAAGAAAATTGATGAAATGGAAATTTATATAATAGAGATAATAACACAAAATGAAAAAATTTTATAAAGTTATTTTCTAGTAACTAGAATGTGTGAAAATTTGTAAAATCGAAAAATTAGTTTAGAGATTTAAAGGTTTTAGCAGCCTTATTTGCTAAAAATTAGTTTGGTTTGGTTTTTTGGTAAGGTTAGTAGTCTGGGTGCCCAAGCATATTATCTCATATGCCTATAGACATAAATACACATCTGAAAAGCCTGAATTAAATATAGTTTAATTTCAAAATTGTACCAAAGAAGGTTTCTTTGCCAGAAGGGATAGTAAAATTGTTAAAAATAGCAATTAATTAATTTTTTCAAACCACGTTAACGACTTTAGGATATTATTGTTAATATAAGATTTTCGATACATTTTTTAGAATAAAATTATACTATAGTCACTATGCGTAGTAACAAAAATCATTTAAAATAATTTCTCCTAAATGCCCGCCAAACTATAAAATAAAATACTATCCAGCACTTTTGTTTTTTATCAAACTGATCAACAAGTTAGAAAAGAGGTTCAATCTATTTAAAAAATACTATAATATGTAAGGCTATAATTATATTAAGCCATACGTATAAAATAGAATATTCTATCTCCATAGTATGATATAAGAATATACACATTATATTATACGTACAATATTTACATTATAGTCTCAGGATAGAAAGGAAGCTTTTAGTGTAGCTTTTTTTTATCCTAATTATTTCTATTTTCATTAAAGATGAAATGGTTTTAGTTTCCTCAATACACATTACCTATTTAATGTAACCATAATATAATATAGATATGCCTCGAAGGTAAAATATATTGAATTACTTTCATTATGATTTTTCTTTGCGTAGGTAGTTTTTAATAAACAAAAGTATTTAGATAAAAAATTAACTTTTTATTTTTAATTGAAGTAAAAAAATTTAAAACTTTGTTAATATTGGTTGCTTTTATAATCGTCGATTAATTATAATATGGTAGTCTGAAAAATATCAAGCGAATCATTAATATCAACCATATTCTTATTCGTTGTTATAAATATTTGTGAAAAAATGGAGTTACAAAATGCAAAACTATTCGGTAAAAACATACGCTTTAAATAAAAATTGATATATGATTATCATCTTACCACTGAATCGACTAAAAAAATTAATGTTAATTATATTCAGAACTTTTCCGTCACAATTTTCATAACGAATTTGATGTTTTGTAGAAGAAATACTTCTAAATACTAAATCATAACAAATAAGGTTCAAATTATTTTCTTATCATATTTCTAATAAATATGTCAATATAAAAATTTATATTACTTATTTACCTTATAGAATATTGTAAAAGCACCACCTGTAAAGTACGGAAGCTTTTGTGTGACGGATAAGCAGTAAATTGTGTGTCTAACAAGCTTTAATCCATCCTGGTCACAAGTAAAAAATTAACATTGACTTTCGAATAAATTGAAAAATTTGTTTTTTATTTATTTTATTATAATATTTTATTCCTTTTAATTTAAACGATATTTAGTATATTTACATAATTTTATACAATATTTTTACAATATTTCTTGTTTCGAACAAACACTGGTATGCATTTATTTTTGTTATTAATATTATTACACTAGCTGACGCGACAAACGTTGTTTTGTCACATAAAATATTTCTAATCATCATATATATCAACTATTTATTTTTATGTAATGAAGCTGAGGCAAATCAGAATAAATAAAATTCATTTATATTTTTAAGCAGACCCAGTCACGCCTAGTTGTGACAAATTTCTCATTTTATTCTTATCCTTAATTCCTTTCTTTTTAGGAAAATCGAATCTAACTTCTGCGTCTAAGGGTGTGCTTCGGCCTTGGCTTCGCGATACAGAAATGTAAATATATCATACTTGGTTTTAACACCTTGTACGTCGTACCGCGGAAACTTATATAGTTTATAAAAGTATATACCTATAGAACTAAATTATTCCGGTGATACTTGAACAATGCGATATGCACACTTTATATAATTTAAAGTTTGGCATACTGCTAGTGGAAAAACATAAATACATTTTATTTTTAACTCACTACTTTCGATTTTGGTTTCGATGGAAATGATGCTTATAGGATTTGTAACATATTTCAAGTGAGAACTTGTAATAATATACTTGTCCCCGTTTCACCCTTTTCGATATATAAAATGGAATATTTCTCACCGTTTAAAACTATCCTGAATTTCCACAAAATAAAAAAAAATAAAAATGAAAAGCAATTCTTTTATATATTCATTTATGGTATTTAATATTATTTTTGTATAATATTTTATTTTTTTGTTACGTTTAATTCACTCGTTGAAGCTTATCAGTTAATAAATACAGTACAATACAATACAATCACTTATTTCTTATACTATATTCTCGATTTTTACACCTTAGGCAAAACAACAAACACGCAAATCTTTTACATAAAAACCTCTTAATATTTTTTGCTTTTTTATATACTAAAATCATGAATGATAATTATCAAATCGTACGTTATTATTGATACTTGATTTAAAGCGTTTATTTATTTATTGTTTTTCATTAAAAAAAAAAAATGTAAATTGAATTTGTTACCAGTGCCGTTTGTATTTTCATACTATATATAAAGTAGTATTTTTTTTAAAAATCAATAAGATGAAAACATCCAGTTTTTTAAATCATCCTGGTATGGTTAAAAAAGTGTATAAATGCTTTTGTGGCATCATATCGGCTCTAGAATTTATAATCCATACAACTGGAACTTGAACTGAGTGAAACCTATTTAATTTTCTAGTCCCAGCGTTCAATGTAGAAAATGATGTTAATCTACGAAACAATAAATAATTGAACAATGAAGCTGATTTCCAGTTGAGATATGAGAAAAGTTAAAATTGTTCACCAGCCAAACACATCGGTAAACATATCATTGACAAAAAAGAAAGAAAATATATTTTGCTCCAGTTAAGAAGAGATATAATGTTATTCCCCAAGGTAAATATAATATTAAAATAACAATTTTTTTCAAATTATTGTAATCAATGTACCCTTGTAATTTTGATTTATACCATTCGATACGATATAGGGCAATTAATTGTTGAGCTTTTAATTTCAGAGAGGCATATGTGTTCAAATAACGCAGCCCCTGCGTGCCAATTTTTATTCAAATTAAACCTTTTTAAAACCATTGGTCTGACTGTATTTTAACATTATTCTTAAAAGACTTAAATCAATATTATGCTTCTTTTGTTTGTTTGTTTATTAATTTATTTTTTTTGAAAATAACTCCGAAAAAATCAGTTAGATATAATTTAATTTTTAAATCAAACTGTCTCTTTGTTTTCGGTTTTCGTCTTTAAAATAATGTATTTACGAATGAAAATTCAATAAAATCTTGGATTCAATTGAATCGCTTTATTTTTAAAATATTTAAATTGAGCCGCATCACACCAAAATTAATCAGATAGATACTACTAAAGTTTTAAAACAAATCCCTTAGATTAAATAATGGATTATAAAAAATTTAAAAATACAACAATTTGCCTTAAAATATAAAGCGATTATTAAATATGATTGACTTTACGGACTTCTGATTTTATAGTTTTTAATGCAACAACTAATGTTTGAATTTTTAAATAATTTTACATAAAATTTTCAACAAAATTTACATGCAAATAATTGAAAAACATTTAATTTTTATAATATGAATATCTTGTTGTGTCATTTCATTAAACTACTATAATATGAGATAACGATTGATTTAATTTTATTTTCCATATTAAATGTACTATGGCATTTCTAAAATTTGAAAAATATTAACCGCAGGTAAGACATTGGCGCCTCTTATGAAAGAATCCGACATCTAACCGAATCCAATAGAGTTTAAAGTACATGTCAAGCTCAACATTCAGTCTTTTGTAATATATTGTGATTGTGACAAATTCAGAAGTTTCTCAAATTCTGATAAAGAACACTCAGACGTTTTGTAACAAATATAGAATATTTGTCATGAATTCTGTCTATTCTGCCTATAGTAAGTTGTACCGATAAATTGATCAAGCTGTGTTTGTTATTATATCGTAGTCAATATAAAACTTTTATAAATATTTATTTTTATTAAACCAACATTTTCAGGATAAATATTTTTTTTTATTGAATAATGTTTTATAAACAACTAAAATAAAATAAGCAATATGAAAATTACAAGAGTAAATTTTACTTCATTGGGACTTAAGACATTTTCTGGGCTGCACCTTTCGCAATAACCTAAAGCTGGCGCTAACTAGCTAGTAGAATAGTGAATTGGAGTATTTCAGCCTTAATGTTTTGTCCTATTTTAAATTATTTTGTTAATAATATGAACGGTATTTAGGTTACAATAGCATTAAGTTCATCGCTTAAAACAAATAATCTGGTAAAAAGGGATTATATATATATATATACATATATATATATATATATATATATAATCCCTTTTTAAATTTAAATAAATTGCAAAAATATAAATAATGGTATTTATGTATTCTTTTCTTTTGACTAAACCTATACTTTCAGGATATTGTCTACACAGTCTTAAACTAGGCTGATGGTATAAGATATACTATGCTCTCTCTCTAAGTAGCCAATGAACTATTAACTGTGACTAGATCACTTAAATATTGGTATTGGTTCAAAGAATATGACAGATTGAGTAATATAAGAAAGAACTTGTCTAAATTTTTACCACTTCAATTGAAACCTCTTTTCTTCAAAAACTTGAATTTATTTATTTATTTATTTTTAAATTTTAAACATAAGCAAAATATGTTATGTGTTAATTCTCATAAAACATGCAGGGAGACACGATATTATAACATCACTTGCATCTTTACCCATAATATAGGTAGAAAACTTTAAAGAAGGGCATGGTAAGTATAAATGATAGCATATAACTTCTTTTTTTCGAGTTTTGTTATGAAATTGAGTCTTATTTCTCATTTGGATGTGTAAAACAGCTAATTGTATATCGAATCTCGCTTCGCTCTCACCTAATTATTAAAAAATTTAATAAAAATAAAATAAAAGGCAAACGCTATATATCAGAGTATAATAAACATAAAAGCCTTTCCATTCAAAATGAATTTGAGAAAATGAATTTTATTGAGGAATTACGTTTTGAGTGAATTTTGAGAGCGGAGACCATTCAACAAATGAAAGAATATAATGATTGGTACAACAGTTCTTGAGTTCTACATAGTATAAAAAACCCGAGTTTGTTTTATAAATTTAGGTTAACATGTTTTCCTTGACCTTCTACAATACATCAATATTGTTTTACATAAGGTATAATATTTAATTGTATTTCTTTTTATGGATTTTTGTATTTGCCAAACTTAATTACCTAATTCAGTTGTAAGTCATTCACTCCAAATTTTTATTTTCTTCAGTTGTTTCCTTCCAGTAGTATATTTGTATGTATGTTGATTATTAAGTCAGATTATCTTTAGGGTACAAAATGAAATTTTTTCCCATTAGTTATGCCAACATACATTATTATTTACTTATTACTATTTACCCATTGTATTGTGTTTATTTTATAAATTTTCTTTTGATATTTAATGTTATATTACATTAAACGAATAAATATAAAAGGATACTAAAAAAAATAAATAAAATAAATAAATAAATGAAATATATTTAATTAAAATGAAAACTTATGTAATTTATTACATAACAATGTGTTGAATTTAGTCATGAAAAATATTTTAGGGAGTTGTTTCAAAATAATTTAAATAATGGTTATGTACATCAATTTTTTGAATCGCGAAACTTTTGTGAGGTTTTATTTTTATTCTTCAACTTGGAAATTGAATTTACCAAGGCGAAAAAGATCTGCTATTTTTATAGAGCGATATTTCTTAGTTTTCTGTTTTAAAGTTCCATTAAAATATCCACATAGTTTCTTTCTTCCTTAATTGATAATTATAATAAATCAGATTGTGTTGTATCGAATTTCAAATTATCTTATAGAGTAAATGCCAAAAATGGAATTTCGGATTGGTATTATCCTTCTGGGGTGTTATACAAGCTACTTTCCAACGCCATTTTACGAAGACTGGAAGGCATTCTGTAAAGAAACGTGCTTTACAGAAGAAATTCTGAAGGATCATCAATGTGGCTTTAGATTTGGCTGAAGTACCGTCCAAATTTTCGTGCTAAAAAAACAATTAGTATAATAATAATAATAATATAACATTGAGCTTCACTTTTTGTTTCTTGACTAAAAACAGGCTTTTGGAAGTTGTTAAGATACCAACGTTGTGTAAAGATACCAGAAAATTGTTGGTATGAACAGTATAACACCGAAGGGAGTTATTCAAGTAAATTTGTACAAATCAAACGTATCATTCTGACTCAAGGTAGGCAATAAAATTGTTGAAAGTTTGAATATGCAACCTGGAGTTGAGAAAAAGGCGGTATATCATATCCCCATACAAGAAGATGGTGAACTTCCTACAAGATCCATAACATCACCCAAAAGGCACGATGTCAATCAAAAGAAGTTCACGATCATGGAAAGGTTGAAGGTTTGCAATTTACGAATCTTGTAAATTGAATGACATTGCCACGACATGAATTGAACACAGGTAGTAATTTTGCAGCGGTAAACAAAAAACCTGATAATCCTTCTCACATTCCTTCGAATGGTGGCACCTATATATGGAAGTGGTCGGTACATATGTTAGAGGATATTGTATATGGCGAGCGTATATGGTAAAAATAAGTATTATTAAACAACACAAAAAAATTAAAATGATATTTATTAATTGTATTATAAAACAGGGTCGGTTATTACTATTTCAAATTGATAAAAATAATATCAAAAATGTCTAAAAAATTGTACAATTAATATTAATATTATTTTTAATTCGGTAAACAGATTTTGAAACAAATTAAAATATATAAAAGTTCTTAAAACATTTACAATAGTGAGATGTTTATTTAAATGGTTGTAAAGTGTTAAGTAATCTTAAACCATCACACAGCGTTAATAAATTCAAAAAAAGTTGTATAAATAATTTATAATCGTTTACAATCCTCGGGATATTAATAGTTTTTTCATTTACGCATTTAAAAAACTTAAAATTAATATCAGCGGTGGTTTGTGAAGTCAGATTACTATCTGACTTCACAAACGAGACTTATTCGTTATAAGAATAAAATAATCAACGGTTTGGATTTTTATGCAATCTACACGCAACCAACCACCGTGCCGGGGATACCTCAGCCGCCTTTAATGTAGTCGAAATTTCTATAAATAATACAGATTTTTTAGTTATTAAGGTTTGTTTTTGAGAACCGCAATATAACATAAATGACCAAACGTTAAATAATTATAGGTTGTGCATCGATGTATTGGAAGAATAGTTAATTTATAAATGTCACTATCTTTGGATACCAGCAAATTATGACGTTGGCGTTGAAATTCACCTCGATGACCAGGTAGTGTAAGAAGTTGTCATTTAATTAAAACACCTACCACTTTTTATATATTTTAGATGTCGAAGATGACTTCCAACATATGATCGAAAACAGCTTCAGTACATGAAGACAATAAATCCAGCCTGGAACTGTTTGGTACCAATCCGAATAAATACGACGAAGACAAATAAACTCTCTCCCATAACCAAACACACCAGGATGTCCTCAATGATATTATCAAGCTAAATGATTCATTGGGTATAAACTCCAGTTGTTTTCATCCGAATATAACCACGTTGGGCCAGCGTTTATTGTGTGTATTTTATTAGTCTTAACTACATGTGCACCGCCTTGAAAATACTTATTTATTTCAAATGTCGTTGTTTACGATAATATGCAACTTTTTACATTATTTTGCAATTTGGCGCCATATGAACTTAACTCATTACATTATTGAGTTCATAGGGTATTACACGAACAGACGCTGTCTCAAGAAGAATGTAACAATCTAAATTGCTTTCGTCCTAAATTCTGTAGGGTGATTCTGCGTATTGAAATTGTTATTACAAAAATTATGAATATTGGATTTTATTTGTGTGTGTGTTGCTTTTACAATTCTACTGAATGTTTCATGTAGGGCTATTTCCTAATTACTAGAAAAAAGGCATGATGCCATAACGAACTATCTTTAGTTCGGTTTTATACAACTGTAAATCAATAGAAAATGAAGCATGTAAGAACGGAAGTCTATGAAATATAGTAAATTCTTGGCAATACGGATGATCTCGCAAGAATTGCTAGAAGCGAGGTAGCATTAAGGTAAGTGATTAGCAAAAACAATACAAAATATCTTATAATGTCCACAATACTTTACATAAATATTATCTAAATACTAAGCAACCAAATGGGAAGAAATTATGATGCCACCTTGTTGAATGGCTGGTGAAAGTCTAAGAAAGCGGAATTGAGATATAATGTTGCGAATTTTATCAAGTAAATTGCAGTGAGTAGACGATATACAAATGAGCAGGGAAATATATCCAAATACGGTATTTGATACGCAGAAGGAAGAGTATGAAAGAAAGGCTAAGGAACAGATGAAGTTGATAAACGTGCAAAACAGACTAGAATTCTTGGAAATTGGATAAAAACGCTATAGTAAGGAAGCTAAAACTAGTTAATAAGTTAGTGATGTAAGTCTCTAAAACGATTCGCTTACTGTGGGACCTGGAGAATTTCGGGAAAAATCCACAAACTCCCTTTTCACAATGCGAATTATTTATAGCGAGTAGTAGAATTAAGTAAGATGATAAAAGAAAAGAGTATTTTCCCGCAAAATTTTGAAGGGGATGTAGTGTGAATTTGATGGATTGTGTTAAGTTGACAACAACAGTAGATTCTTTAAAATGTCAAAAAAATTCAATTTGTCAACATTTTTACAACAAGTGTTTACTAAATTTTTTTGTGATATACAATTGTAAAAAAAAAGGTGAACAATATGTTTGCGTCAAAGACGTCAAAAAAGAGAAACGAAAAAGTTTGCTTATATTCACGCATACAACTGAGGTAAGATTAATTCAATTTTTTTGAATTAAATAATCTAAAATTTAACTTACTACTCTGAACTTATTAATATTTCCTTGAATTAAGTAGTCTAAAATAAAATTCACTAATCTAAAATTAACGTAAAATTTTTTTTATTACTATTGTCCCAACGGCTTTAACTGAGTTTGAAGTAAATATTGTGCATTCACTTGTAGATTATCCTTAATTCAGAAGTGTCAAGTAGATCAACCGAAATGCTTTTAGCCACCAGGTGATCGCTCCGAAAATATTGAATGCTGGGCAGTTGCTTTCCACGTTCAATATGTGATTTGAACCAAGCACCAATTAATTTTCAATGTGCTGAATCCTTCAACATTTTATTATTTTTTATATATGTATACCAATCGATTTTTAAATTATATTTTCTGTGTCGTTTTATTCTGCCCGTTGATGTTGACTGTTTCGTAGTTAGTTTAAAAAGAAGCTATGTTCTTTGATTTGTTTACATTTCCGCTTGTACGTGGTGTTTTTGTGAAGTTTTTTTTTGCGTCGAGGTGAGTCAACACACTCTCTCACACACACACACAGTTGGCACCAGAAGATTGGATGGAATCCCAAATATTGCTCTTAAAACAGCTATTAAGGTAGTGCCAGCGTTATTCTTAGAGACCTACGATTAATGTTTCAAAGAGGGGAACTTTCCAAAGAGGGGAAAAGGTGGAAACCGCAAAGGCCACCAGATGAGCCATCATCTTACCGCCTGCTCTGCTTGTTGGACACGGCGGGAATAAATACTGGAGCGAATAATTCATCAGAGAACGGAAGCAGTAGTCGATTCACTCTTGGCAAACAATCAGTACGAACTCCGGAAAGGAAGATCAACACTTGATACAATGGACTTGGGTGTAAGTACAGCTTAGGATGCAATCGCCGGAACTAGATGGAAGGGTGGCAGGATGAAATTTTGCTTAGTGGAAATTTAGATCGCTTTCAACTCCGCCAATTGGGACTGCATCATGCAAGCACTTGAAGAAATGAATGTTCCAGAATACCTTCGCAAAATGGTAGCAAGCTATTTCACGGACAGGATCCTTAAATACGATACGAAAAACTGCCCAGAGGAGTACGAAATCACTGGAGGAGTACCTTATGGTTCAGTCTTAGGTCGTTTACTGTGGAACATCATGTATATCATCATGCCTCTTGAAAATAGCATTGCCAGCAGAAGTTAAACTTGTTGCATATGCAGATGAAGTAGCAGTAGTGATCGTCGCGAAACATTTATAAGAGATAAACCAGGCTTTCGACGTCACGATTGGAAGAATTATCATGTGGATGAATACGGTGAACTTGCATCTGGCTAAATATAAAACCGAAGCAGTGCTGATCACAAGATGGAAGAAAATTGAAACCATCAAATTAAACGTCGGAGAGCACAAAATAGAATCACAAACATTTATACATTATTTGGGAGTGATGCTTGATGCCAGGCTCAACTTCAAACAGCAGGTAGAATACGTCGGTGCCAGGGCTTTGGTGGGGAGGGCTAGCCTAACAAGATTGATGCCTAATGTTGGAGGCCCAAAGCAGAGTAGACGACAACTGCTGTCATCTGTAGTCACATCAGTGCTCACAGATGGCATATCTATTTGGGCCAAGGCTCTAGATTTACAGGAATCATGGAGAAAATTTTGTCCAATCTATTGACAAAGCGCCCTACGAGTAGCTAGCGCCTTCCGCACAATATCAGAGGAAGCAGTGTGCGTCTTTTCCGGAATGCTGCCTTTCAGAGTTCTAGCAGAGGAAAGACGGGCCCTTTACCAACGAAGAAGGCAAACTGCACTGAGCCCTGTAAAACATAGAATGGAAGAACGGCAGAACGGCAGAACAGCATAGGCCGATGGTAACTGCAATGGATGCCGCAGAGAAGGGTAGGTGGATGCACTGCCTCATACCTCGGATCGACACTTAGCTTAACCGGAATCACGGGCGAAGTCGCTTATTATCTTACACAGATGTTGTCAGTACACGGGTGTTTTCGAGAGTATCTACACCGCTTTAAGCACGATGATTCTCCATTTTTGATAAGTTCAAAAGTTCAAAATATTGATTTTGATGAAAAAACGGATATTATTTTTATAACTTGAAAAAGAAATATTTGTCAGTGACATTACATTGACATGACTGTCAATTATGTTTCCAAGGAAGGGATATGTTTATCCCGCATATATGTATGAATATTTCATTATAACTACTTATCTTCCAAACGGCTGAATGGATTTCGAGTATGTTTAGAAAGTGTGATTAAATTCAAAATGGCATATTTTTGGAGCAAAATAGGAACACGTTAATTAAAAAAAATTAACCTATCGAGTAGGGCATCAAAATAATATAAATAAATGTATCAATTTTTCGTCTTCGATAGACTTAAAAACTATCAATTCAATCGTTATTTTTTTAATGAATTTCCATAACAACAATCATATTGAACCATGACAACAATGATATTTATCTCATTGTGAAAATCAAATTTAGATTGATTATAAATAAATTTTCAATTTGAAAATAAACATTAAACATGATATGATGATACACAAGTATCTGTTTCGCATAAGTGCACAGTTTATGCGAAACATTGACTTATTTAATTCCTTTAAAAAATATTCTGTTTTTCAGTGAGTTTTCAGCTGTACTTTTGTTTCCTAAAATATTTCTTAAAATTTGTGCTTTCCAAAATATTTGTCCCGAATGCCAAGGAAGGTTAGGTTTTTCGCAGGTAAATTTCTTTATCGTCTCTTCAAAAAGGCTGGATGGATTTCTGGAAAGGCTGGATGAAGAAATATATATATATATATATATATATATATATATATATATATATATATATATATATATATATATATATATATATATATATATATATATATATTGCGATCTTTCTTATATTTTCACTTACATGGAGAGTAATTAATAAATTTGTATACATTATACATAGAATATAGATAGATTCCCCTATAGTGTACTTCTAGAATATATTTCCAACCAAATACTAATTTCAGTTGGTAGCCATTAAATGGATATCATTTAATTAGTTTGTTTATAAATGGCAAAGCTTTTATATTATTATTATTAATAAAGCCTTTAGTGAACAACAAATTGGTGTCGTATATTCTTATTAAATTGTACTCAGATTATTTTCTACACCCTTAAAAATTTGTGATTATCATGCATAAATAATAACTAATAGTGTAAGTATTATTTACAATGCATAAATAATAACTAATAATGTAAGGTACCCTGTTATTTATGAGAAAAATTGTTTGGAAAAATTTATAAATGAAAAATCCTTTAAAAGCTTAAATCCATGATATATTCCGCCTGGTAAATCTAGCAAGTTGATTATTTATATAGATATTTAAGTTAAATTTATCGTTTTAGATTATTGAACATAATAGGTAGGCATTTCATCAAAATAGTGATCTTTTAATGATCATGAACCATGTATGGTGCTTTCCCATATTGTTAAATTATACTGAATGTCAAATGCTGAAGTAGGAGCAAAAGTCTTGAAAACAGAAAATTTTTATTTTGTAAAAATACAATTTTTTATTCATTAAAAGCGTACATATAATTGGACCTATTAAGTACAATATGTTATTTCCTTATGTTAAATAAACTGATATTTATGCTGAACAAGGCATCGAATTCTGGTCTGGATTTCATTCATATAATTCATTTAATAATTCTACCTGCTTTCCAACAAAATTAACGTACCGATTAACAATGGAATGATTTTTTACATTTTTTGTGATGGAAAATGGCTGCAAGATGTTTGATCTTATTTCATAACTAAAACTAAATAAGTAATTGTTTTGGGAAAAATATTATAAAGCAAATTTTGAAAAACTGAATTAATTTGGTACTGTTATTATTCTGATTAAAGTACCATATGTATTTGTTTTGCTGAAGCTATACCCATTTTTGAGTGGCGCGCCCACAGTATGTTCAAGGTTCTATGTCAGCGTCAGGGTGAAAGTGCAAAGAAGCTTTCAAAGATGTGCAAAAAAGTCGAAATCATTTTTTATTTTAAACAATTGTACTTTATGAACACTTCATCATATCAATAATGGTTCTAATCGGCAATTAGTAATATTTTTTTTTTTCGAATTAGAACACACTATATTTTTTTTACAATATTTTTTATTATAAGTATAAAAATATTAAGTATAAACACAAAGTAATAACTACCATTCATTTTCTTTTATCTTGTTTTAATTAAAACAAATATTTAATATATTATTTCAAATGTGATATAGTAGTTAAATTAAAATATTAAAGAACAAAATGCCTTACGCTATTTTTATTTGTGAGAAAAATATGAAACATTTGTCTGTTTTAAATAAGCCACTTTGTTGAATGAACTCAAATTTCTAGAACAAATCGAAAGTATTTGACGAATACTCTGGATCTATTTAAAATCGAAATCAAAATCAATCCATTCATGTAGAAGAAAGGTACGACACACGAATACACAGTAATATGCTAAACTTATAACACTCCTCATTTTGCGTCAAGTGGCTTAAAATGATGACACTAATCATAAATATTCTATATTAGGTATCGAATCATAAATTTAGTTTTTTGTTGAAAAATCGGAATAGATTTCAATTAAGAATAATATTCTATCATAAAAAAATATCACCTTGTCTCTATTCAGCAGTCATATATCTGTTTATCTCTTCAAACCTTAAATCTTTTTCTGGAAGTAAACAAGCCTGCACGTCATCTGCTTCCAACCATTTGGAACAAGAAAGGGTGAGAATTTAATTGCGTTAAAATGGTAAGAGTTAGAAAAAAGAAGTTTCAGATAAAAAGTATAAAGCATAAACCTTACATAAAAGCATTATATAAAAACAGTTTTTTACATACAAGTGTAGAAAAAGATGGCTCCGTTCCTTTTTATAATAGCCAAAACGCAAAAAACTTTTTATGTGAAATTGTATGCTCTACAATTTTTCAATTCCCTTTTAGTTTTATACAACTGATGATTTGCGCGGTTGAATCTTGTCAGAACGTGGTTTCCGTACTTTGCATAGTGTAATCTATCACTGAAAAAAAATACAGAGTCAGAAAGAACATTTCACAAATCGTCCACCAACTCTCGGTCTAATAGTGCAAACAACAATATTATATAAATTTCGATTTTTTCCTCAGTTTCCTAGATCAAATTATTTTGTATTTTTTAAATACGTATTTCGACTACAAAGTAGTCATCATCAGTATGAATTAGCTAGTTGTAATGATTCTCTGAGGAAGTTGAATGATTAGAATTGAAACAGTATTTGAAATTAAAATTATTTAATTTCATAATTATTTTTTAGTTTTGTACGTTCAATTTTTAGTTTGAGATTTTTTAATTGATAAAAACCACATGGTCCAATATCATTGGCCGAACATTAAACGTAGACATTAAACCACGTGATCGATGCTGATTGGTTGACGTAGCATTTTGATAGATACTTGGAAAGTATAAATTGCGCATACACGAACGAACAAGTGTGCAAACCGTCACCAAATTATCAACGAGTAACATCTCCTCAGAGAATCATTACAACTAGCTAATTCATACTGATAATGACTACTTTGTAGTCGAAATACGTATTTATAAAATACAAAATAATTTGATCTAGGAAATTAGGGAAAAAATCGAAATTTATTCCAAAAATCCTAGAGTTCTCATTAATAATTATAAAAAAAATTTGGAAAATGGTTGACCCTAAAGGCCATCCCTGCAACTTCCCGATAATGTCATACCTAAGCACTTAAAATTTAACATATTACAGCTTAGATGTTAAAAAAAACACTTGTTGGCGGCAATCGACGTGTTGTTACAAGGTCAAGAGCTGATTAGATTTTGGAATCGATCGGTCAAGCCGGTTAAAAGTTATTTCCAAAAAACCACTTTTGAAAAAATTTTTTTCGTAGTTTTTTAAAATTTTTTTCGAAATCTACCGGTCTGAATCGGTCCAAACTCACAGAAAATCTAAGTTTGATAAAACTCTTCAGAATGCCGTTTGGTGAGCTCGATTCGGTCAAGCCGTTTCAAAGTTATAAGCGATTCACATACTTACACACACATACACAAATACATACAGACGGAGTGACGACTTCTAAGGAGTGTTCGGGAAAGCTTCCTAGGACCTTAAATTGTCGAGATCTGATGAGAAATCAACTTTTGCAAAACGGGGTGAAACCAATAACTTCCCGATTTTAGAAAATTTTCAATTTTCTAAAAAAATTAAAAAAAAAAAACAATATTATAATAAAATCTTTTATAGAGATAGACGTACTGTATAGGTAATATAAACAATTTAAAAAATAGTAATAATAACAACTGTGCAAGTATATTATAAAAAAAAACGAAAGATAGTAAACATTAATACAAATTATGAAAAATTAAAAGAAAACAATGATAATTATAGAAATAAATAAATAATAAAACAAACAAAAAAATTAGAACAATAATAAAAAATATAAGCAATAATCCATAATAAGCAATATGAAAGACGTATGAAAATATTTAATTTTTAAATAAATTGGCTCAAATGACAAGCATTTAAAAATATCATCAATATTTTAATGTTTAAGTTCTATTAAATAATTTAAATTTATTTTCATTTAATTATAAGTGCTATTTTAACAGCCTTTCGATAGTCGGAAAAAATTTTGACGCTTGTATAAACCGACCTATGAAAACGTAAAAAATTTACCTATTAAAAAAATCACGTTAGATTGCATATTGTAAATTGTGTTTCCCCGTTCGATACAAAATAACTAAGTATTTTCAAGTTATCACCTCTAAAACATACACCGCTGATAAGGTTAGGATTTTTTTACCTTAGGTCTGCATGATGTCTTGTGAATTAACTGTATAAAAATGAAACTTATGAACCTGTATATGGCTTGAAACACTCTAGTAATGCTTTGTCCCCAAATGATAAAACCATATTTAATGATGAAGTATACGTAAGCATAGTAAAACACAATTAAACGGTGCTTTTCCAGATAATACATCAACACGGACATGAGAGCTGCGATTACTAAAATTTTTACAATTAGCACAATACACCAGCTGTTACACTTTGCAACTTTATTTTACACCATGCAATGTATTTTGTCTAAAAAGTCTATACATAGTATAAATTAGCAAAATTTTGAATACTTATTTGCATGCGAAGCAAGCTTTTCATTTTCCTGACCAGCGAAAAAACACTGATGCCAAAGGCTGTGTTCAGGCTGAAAGTCTAAAACAAAGCAAAAGTCAAAAGCTTTGTCAAAATTATGCTGGTTTCTTCTGCAGTTTGAGTAAAGTTTTTGACTGTATAAACCATAATGCTTACCTAAGTAAGCTCAGTTATGGATAACACGAAGTTGCGTTGCAGTATTTCGCTCCCATTTAAATGGTAGAATGTACAGAGTAGCCTTACTTAAAAAAAAAAAAAAATTCGGAGAAGGTACTTAGTTTCATCGGTGTATCTCAATACAATATAGCTTTTTCTATACATAAATGGCTTAAAAACTTTCATGCATAAAGATCTTCAGGTCATTAATATTAAGTAATATTTAGATGATTATTACAGATACAAGTTTAACTAACATAGAAACTTAGATCTGGTAGCTCAATAGTTTATTCTTACTCTGTAAAGTAGCAGGGATAGCTGAAACTCAAATGTCAATTTTACATATAAAGACTGTCTAAAATATAATTTCTTAGGATAGTTTTAACAGAAAATTTGACTTGGGAAATGGATAGTTATGAGTTGTACAATAAATAAGTGTCAAGCCATGCATTCAGAAATTTGAAATCCTCCCTACGACATGTATCCATGGTATATTATCCTTTTTTTTTATTCGGTAGGTAATTAAAAACGAGATAATGTTTTAGGGTGGCTTTCATTACGCCCAAGACGAATGTAATATTCAATAAATGATTGTAACATTGATAGCCATCTAAAATAAAGCGTATCCTGTAAAATGTTTTCTAGAAATTTGGTATTCTGTCTCTACCAGGTATTTATATTTTAGAATGCCTATTGAAAATAAACAGTGTGTATTATAATTATAATACACGTCATCAATACAATATTAGAAATCAATCAAATAATCTGAAATTGTATGAACAAAGTCCTCTTTACGGGAGACATAGATTTCCAGATAGAATTCAATAGATTTACGATTTAAATAATTTTTAAACTGCTTGTAAGATACTGTAACTCGAGGGATGTCATCATAATTTCAAGTAATTTTTGTTATGATCTTAAACATTTTTTGTTGACATGACTTATATCACAGATGATAAATCCTAAGAGTATTATATAGTCTATGACATATGTTTTGTAATATCTATTTGAAGTCGAATATAAATGACGTTTCGTTTCGTGAAAATTTATAGTAAAAGAACACTTAGAAACACAGTATAAAATTTTCTTTTAGTATACATTTTTACGAAACGAAACTTCTTACTTATATAGGTTACTTATACTCACAGTCAATTAAGAATTCGAAATTATGAAATAGGTCGCACTAATTATTGATAATTAATATTAAATTTATTATATGATATGCTTGTATAAAAAATCGGCAAATTTAGATAAAAAAATCAAAGTATAAGAAAATAGATGTAACAATTTTTATAAATAAGATTTCAAAATATTAGTATCTTGTAATTTATAGAGTTATACTTTCAAAAAAACTTTCTAGCAAGATTATTTATCAGACAAATTATTGCGAGATAATACTATGAGATTTTAAAACCTATTGTATAATGATAAAAAGGTTACAAATTTATTGATTATCTTCCATTCCGAGTTTAAATTCATTAAGTATAATTCAAAAATTAATTGTAACAAAAGAAAAAATAAACCATGACTGTAATTTCGTTATGCTACTGCATGTATATAACATGTGTTTTAAATATAGTAAATACAATACAATATGGCATTAATACATTCAATATTTAATGAAACTCAAATCGTGATCCGGCATAGGTTTTAAACATAAATATGTTAGGCAGACATCTGAATGAATAATTTTTATGTTGTACAAATTTTATAGCTACGCCAACACGTTGTAGAGCATGATCCCAGTATCGACAAACCTTACTTATTTTCTCAAATACAAAATTTGTGAGGAAAGGGAAAATTTATAGCTTGAAGGTAGGTAAAACACAACTTAGTTTTCTTCTCCAGGCTGATCATTATATATGTGTCGAAAAATATTTAAAAAAAAATATCCATACTATTAGATACCTCCTGTGGGTGGTCACCTTTACCAGACGTTTCAACACCGCCATGAAATAATGTAATCTTATTTATTTTCTCAGTCTTGGTCTTTACATATGATACTAAATCAATACCTTCTTTGAAGACCAGTCCAATTGGATAGGTAATTATTCGACCCATACAATTGGCCTGGTTGTTCATTGAAGGTACTGAATTAGTTTCCTGAGTATCATACTTGAAAATCAAAACTGAGAATAGAAGTAAAATTCAATTATTTTACTCACACTTACCATCCATTCATACTTAACGCCAACTAATATGTGCTTGAAGGGATGTTTGGCCCATACGATTGGTCTAGCAGTTCAAAGAATGTAATAAAAGTGTTCCCTGTGTATCAATTGTAAAAATCAAGACTGATAATATAAATAAATAATCAATATCATAGTTTTTTGGGAGCTTTAAAGTGTCTGGTACAGGAGACCCCTGACAGGGAGTTTCTGGCAGTTCGACACATACATAAAAATTAGCCCTGAGACTTTAAGAATAATGAGTGCTTAATGAAAATTAGTAAGGCCTGACAGCCTTAACACTATTTTGGACCATTGTATCTTTCGAAAAAATATTTTAATGTAGAAGCGGTCATGGAAACACTTCCATATACATTAAAATCAATACTATTCCGGACCGTCCGCAAGCACCGTAATTCTCACAGCAGAAGGGAGAGGTTTGATTCCGGGCTGTATGCTGCTACGTTGGGCAGTGTCGGTGTGACCCGTCATCACGTTACGCTGATGCATATTTCTTCAATTTCAATTAACTTCATCATAAAACTAGTTTTACTCAAGGACAAAAACGAATGAAGGCAGCCACATTTGTTATTAATTAATAATTGGTTATCATTATTATTTTTTATTTTGTAATTAAATAAAATTTATTATAAGGTATCTGAATAATTAAAAACTGCTCTTATTTCTCCATTCGAGTAGTCGAAATATCAAAACTTTAAACGCTTCACCACCCCAATAGGGACTGAATTTCGAAATATCTTTTATTTGACATCGTCTTTGTTATAATTGGTTTAAATTTGACCTTTTTTCACTTTGCGGTTTGGGCCGTGCAGTAATCAATATATCAAAATTTGAACCCCGCCTGCGAAGGGTCGAATTTCCAAAAATCGGTTGTGATTGTTCAATTACATCGTATGCCATAACATGATTGAAAATTTTAAGCTCTAGCCCAACCGGTTTTAACTCAAAAACTCAAATTGATATGCCAGTCAGTCAGTTACGCTATTATAAATAATGTTTCATATTAAAATATTTAACATTTTGATTTAAATGAATGATGTTTTTTGTTTTTGTTGTAACTATACATTATTTTATTAAATAATATTCGAATTGACCGACCAACCACACAATTTGAATAAACAACAGCACACTAAAACATTCAATTCCAAACACAATTAAATATTATGATATTCAAGTTCCATTTACGACATGGGTTTTAAAATGTCTATCTATTATCTGATGGAATAACATAAATTCAACACAAACTTATTCTTACAAAGCATCATTCAAACAAAATGATAATAGGTACGTTGTTACTAACCATAACAATATATACGCTATCAGCTATATAGAGTGTCATAACTTAAATTTTGTGTCATGGCTGCGACTAAAAATGCTAAATCCCTAAATTTTCAGATTTACTTCCTTCTACAAAAATTGCGGCCAAAATAGTAATTTTAATTCAATATTTATCAGTTATTTCTACTAATTTTATAAACAATGTTTCATCTAATTTTTGCACATTAATATATTTCTACTATAAATTAACTACTTCAAAATTCAAAAAATATCTACTCAAAGAATTCTACCTACTACTATAAATGTATATAACTATTTATCATTAATTTGTCCGGTGGGTAGTTCTTGTAAAGAGGCGGATTTGGCAAATCTCGAATTTTAACATTTCTTTACGTTCCAAGTTTACTAGAACTCAAGTCCAGCGTTTTCAGAGGGATGTAAAATAAAGATTCTACGTGAAATCACTTTCAATCGTCGCGTAAGGACGTTACTTAAAACTGAATAAGTTTTTTGTTAAATTTTGCAATCTACGTTTGTAAAATATAGATTTTGTTGAAAACTAAAAAAGGACCAAAAATAGCCTTATCAGTAATAAAATAAATTATTGTTTTTGATTTTCCTCGTTGTGAAGATTGTCGAGTGAACCTTGCGCCGTATTTGCAACCCATATATTAAAATAAAGAATCTAAGTAGAACATATTTAAAGTTAATTTATTGTAATTATAACTATTTAAGTGTGGAAATGAATAAAATCAAATTCTTTGTAAGCTAGGTTTTTTTTTAAATGTAATTTCCAAAAGCAGTTTTCTTGAAAATAGGCTATTAACTATGTTTAAACAAACAGGGTAAAGAAACTAAAATGTGAAAGGTAATTTATTATTTCGTATGGAATTATATCTTAAAAAATACAAATCCGAAATTGCTATTTAATCTGATTTTTGAAAGTTTCAATTTTTTGATTTATAAAACATTTGTCTAATTACTGTTAATTCTGCTATTCTTGATTTGGAAATAGGTACTGTTATCACATAAAAGAAAGGTTCCTGTCAAAATTGTAACAATTATAACTTTTGGTTTTGGACGCCTTGTATAGCTTTGTTATAGACAAGACAGACATATTAATATCATTAGTTATTGTTTTCACCAAAACTTTATACCCATATTAATGAAACATATTTATTGTGGTTGAGAAGATCGCACACAATATGGATCTGCTTTAATAAGAAATATTATGAGTATAGCAGGTCTCTTTAATTAAGACAAAATATTTTTGTTATTTTCTTGTGTTTTGTTTGTTAAAATATTGTTGAAATTTTATAATTATTTTTAAACATTTTTCTACAGAATTCAAATACATTTTCAGCAAGTAAATTTATAAGATTCTCTTTTTTTCTAATTTGTTAAGAAATAAATCGTATAGATATGTGAAAAAATAGTAATGGTCAATGGAACAAAAGGTCAAAGGTATAATAAATCCCTTATACATTCGATAAATAGATATGTGGTGGTGTGTATTGTCAAGAAAACCAATCCACAAATACTATATTTATTACCACATATTAAACTAATACGTATAATACTAATAAGCATAAATATTTCATCAAACCGCAATTATTGCGGTTACTTAAATCATTAGAAAATAAATAATAAATAACAAACACAAAAATTTTGAAATCTAAAATTTTAGGAAAATTGTATTATTCGAAAATTTTATTCTTGTTTGTCCGGGTATGCTTTAAAATATTTATTAATATCATTATTTATTCTAAGTTGCCTTAGCTTTCAGTATTAAGAAATAGAGGAAAGTTGTTAAGAATATGTTATTATACTTAGAAGATGTTGAAGTTAATTAGAAATATGTGGCAAAACGACGTTTGCCGGGTCAGGTAGTAAATAATAAATTTAAAGTAAGGTTTGTTGCATTACTTGAAAATTATAAAAAAATGACCAAATTTTGGAGTTCAACAAATTTTTATACATTACTAATAAATTACATGATTAGTTAATTGTTATATTATTACTCCAGAGATATATCTATCGATATCAGAAATATTGTGCTCCTGATTGTAAAATAAAATATCCCTCCGATTTCAAAATTTTTTTTATTTGTTGCAGTTTTAGAACTTCCCGAAATTTAATTTTATACCCACCTGCCTCTTGGTTTCTAGTTCACCGATTTGTCGGAGTATCAGTTCTTTGATACGTCGGTATAAATCACACATTTGCGATGATTCAGAAATCAATTCAGAAACATTTCACCTCAAATCTTACAATTCTTGGAATTTACTTTTTTGTTACCTAAATGCCGATATCTTGTGAACCGTTCATTGAATTGTGTTGAAATTTTATATTTATTGGGTGTTCTAATACCAGTTTCACATGTTTGAAACCCTATAAACAAGACAGTTATGAATGATAGCTACGGTGTTCGTTTCAAACGTAAAATGTTGGTTTGAAACAACACATTTACTATATATTTCAAAGATATAAACTCTCAGCGTTTGAACATTGTACAGTTTTTCTACAGAAATAATAATTTTGTAAGACTTTTCTGGGGACATTATGGTCAATTTCGTCCTATTGTCCAAAATTTCGAGGAAACTACGCGTCAAGATCGTGACATTTTGATTCTTAAGCAAATCCTACGAAAAGAAATCCAAAGTTGCTTTTGCTATTGATTTGACGCCATTTAATGCCTTTTTATGGAGTTTTATTAAAGCTGCGTCTATATTAACAAACTTGCAAAGTTTCGGCACTTAAATTCTAACATTCAAGTTATGGCCGAGTTAGCTCTCAAAACTTGTGAAAAAGTCATCAAAAATTACCTTTAACGAATCTACTGCCGTAGAAGGTACAGAAGTGGCTATTAAGCTAATTTCCTTTCTCATGTTTAGAATTATACTAAATATTCGACTAATAGAAATATAACTTAATATTATTTTTTAGTTATAATTAAAGTTAAGATACTCAAATTGAATCACGTATCCGTGCCACGCATAGTATATGCACTACTTAATCGAATAATGCACCACGAGTATCTAAAATTTGTAATAAAAGTTCACATTCTAGAAAATATAATTATTTGTTCAATTTTTTGCATGTGAAACAAAAATTTAATTAACATTTAATGGAATGTATTGTAATAATGATCGATTAAATTATATTCGTAATTATTTTTCATTACAAATACAATTATTAATTGAAATTTGGTAATAAATTTTGAAAAATTTCTTATATTCAATTACATTTTCATTCACATGAAAACATTTGAAAACACGGTGACCATATAACATATGCTTTGTATAAGATTACACAGGTCATTAAAATTGTTTTAATATGTTTTTACCCTGGATTAATAAATAGGAGTAGAAAATCAGAAGCGAATATAATGAAACTTAATTACTTAATTTTATTTTTCGTAATTTCGACTATTTTTACCTTCCAAGAAGAATTAAAATAAGTGATGTTACTGCCTATGATATTACTTTCATTCTCTCAAAAATATATAGACAAAAATTTGGATAAGCTGACGAATGGAGTTTTTCATATATATAATCATTATTCACAATATACTTAATCTAAGATTTAGCGAGCTGTAAAATCTTAGGGAATGAAAATAATAACAAAGTTTTAACGGATGTTTCTTAACATTAAGTTTTCTTTTAATCTAATTTGATATAACTAAGAAATCATTACCCATATTTTGTGCATATATTGGATTTTCAAATAGCATACAAAATTTTTATTTTTCAAGAATAGTCAAAATTATGTAAAATCGCAAAGAATTAATATCATATTTTTCTAATCTAATTTAATATTAGATATTCTCCCTTCCTTATCCTTTTTTATTTTCTTATTTTGCATTTATTTGCATATTGTTAAATTATATTGTAAATTTTAATTTCTCAAAGATTTTTTAAAGTCTATAAAATCTTAAAGGCTCAAAATAACATATTTTTTCGATCAAATGTTTTTTAGTTTAATATTCTCATACGCTTTACTTCATTTTTTACTCCATAAAGGGGTGTTTCTCGAAATTATCGAAAATCACCTAAAGCTTAATGATAAATACAATGAATATAATCTTAGTTTAATAGAGTCCATACTTATACACCTAAAGGAAAAACGTCAAAATTATGAAATAAGTGATTTTTTCAATAAGGTCCCATTCGATATTGAAACAGCCCAGAATTTTTAAAATAATTCCTGAAGAAAGTTTTTTTAATAAGTTTCCAAATACCATTTACAGCATTTTAATAATTTAAATAAAAAAATTAAAGTAAAAAGATGTTCGTTTTCTTTCTTTTGACAAAAACCATAATATTTGTGTCAATTTTCTTCAAAATCGATAATGGCTGGGACCCAAATTTAGTATGGAATGACGCTACAGATAAATTACAGGCATCCGATACTCCGATGCGTATACTGTTGCAGTAACATATTTAGCGCATTAAGCAAACGAATCGATATTTTTATACATATAATACTATTAACTAAATAAAATACAAAAAGTGAGTAGAAACGATAAGTTATAATATATTGACAGAAGTTAATTGATCAATCATATTATAAAGTAATTTCAGTAACAGAAGAAATTTTATTTAATTACAGAAATGTCGAGTTTGTCGAAAATGATGAAGTCTCTTTTTCTTAATGGATGGATGCTTTGTGTACAGATAATTTAATAACTCTTACTTTCTAGAATTTTCTTTCGTTTTTATGGTGTTTATTTATATATTGTGGTAAAGATTTGCTTTCTAATTCAATTAAAAATAAATACATATTCGTTTATTTGTTTAACTACTGATACTGTTCTAATCGATTGGCATAAATAACGGGAGAATATGACAAATATAAAAAATAAATAAATGAGTTGACCTAATGGATTTTGTAAAAAGAAATTCACTGACAGAATGAAGTGAAGTCTATGGTACAACGATTTTCGATTTTGCTTACCACATTCAGAAAATTTATTTCAGCCATCGAGAGCTTCGTTATCTCCGGAAAATCACCAAAAATACCCATTTTTGGAATAAAAATACTTTAATTTATCTATTGCATTCCCCTTCCTTTTAGAATAAACCTCTTTCAATACAAGTTATTCAACTTTTTTTCTATACAAGTTACGAGTTTTTTAAATGTATGTGAAATGGTGACGGTAAATTGGAAATTTGTATTTTTTGATCGCTTGTTACATTTTCTAAGCTTGAAAGACAATCGATGTGAAATTAAATGCTCAGGACAAAGTGGAAGACGAAGTTTTCTTTTGTAACAACCCCCACCGCCCCCATCTTTTTCTGTAAAAAAACGATGCGGTTTATAGTTCGTTTTCGACTATGGTCTACTATAAGTACTTTTTTTAATAAGCGTTATTTACATTAATTTACAAAAGAAGGTAATAACGTTTGGGTTTGTTTAATTGTTTAAATACACAACAGGTATAGTTCGAAATCATGTATGGCATATGAATTTAAAAAAAAAACATAATAAAAAGTCAATACAATTATGGAACAACATTGATTATACAATTTACACGTTAATTATCTGACTTTGAGTAGGAATTGTGGCAAACGCAAACATAAAAAGATTTCAGACACAAATTGTTTGATTTCAAGATAAATATGTTTAGTGTTTTTCTCTCTTGTTCTTACGATTTAAAAATTTGCCATACCTATTCATTATACTCAAATGAACGATTTTGGATATTCTCAAATTTTTACTAAAATTTTAGCCTAACAGGCTCTAAAAATTTAATCTACCTGTTTTGTTTAAGTTATTATTTAAAACTCCAGAAAAAATTTAATTTTTAATATAAAATAAGAACATTTATAACTTTAAGCAAATTTTTAATGTCAAAATGTATGAAAATCAATTTTAATCCCATTTCATTACATATCTTCTATTTCGTTTTTGTGAACAAAACTTTTCTGAGTATTTGACTTATTTCATTTCTTCAATTGAAGCCGTCCAGTCTTTACTTCACAAACAAGGAACTGAATTACTTTTTTTTTTTTTAATCTTTAAAAATAAGCAATTTATGTAATACCCCGTAGTGACGTTAGTATGTATAATCACCATTGCGATTTTACAAAACACGACGTTTTTAAGAAAGAGATAAAAAATAATCTTACTAATCTTTTTTAAAATAAACTTTTTTTTTCACTTATAATTGTTTTCCCTGTTTAGTTAAGGTATTTTGATCTAGTTTCACATTCTAATGTGAGATGTAACAAATTTACTATCAATGAAATACCAATTGAACTTATAAAACAAAATAATTCAAAAATTCAAATTTTTACTTCGCTTGCTCAATAAAAAAAACGAACCTGACCAATAAAATTTACTACTGATATTAGTTGAAAAGTTGTATTCTTCAAAAGCAATTTGTTAGTACAAAACCATGAAAGAAAGGTGAGTTGTGTTAAATATAGTCATTAGGGAATTTGTCTTAAATGAAAATTTGAATTGTATTATGTTTTTCTTTAGATTATGTTTCTTTCTATTTATATATAAAGAATAGTATACTATTATTTACTATAATATATAATATACATATTATAAAAGTATTAAAAAATATATTCTGAGCCATTTTCGCACGACTTTGTTTTTCAATCAGAAAACGCCTTTTCAAAAATATTAACTCCTAGAATTATACAAAATATATAAACTCTGTATGTCTATTAAAATCCCCGGTTAGATTTTTTGAATAAATTATTTTCTTCGAAATCGCATTTGTTTGCGGATCTAGGATGTGAAATCGATATTTAAAAAATTTTTGTCACTTTCGGCCCAAAAGTTATTGGACGTGAGTTTAATGATCTCACATATAATGGCAATATATTTTAGTTTTACAAAACATAAAATTGGCCCCCAAACTAGCTGTATAAAAGTCCAATGGATTAGAGACTAGCCAAGTTTTGGTGTGTGCGTATTCTTACTATAAACCAAAAGGTCAACTCCTCTGAAATTGGTTGATTTTGATTGCCACTTAGCCTAAGATACATAAACCAAATTTGTATCAAAAGAAAGGTTTTGACTAATTGAATAAAACAGTTTACCAGTCACAGTTGCCATCCAACATGTTTTTATCACTATAGAAGATATTTTTTCATAAAGAGGTCTTTACATGGCAGCGGGCAACTATGGCTGACTGACGCTGGATAATTTTATTTCACTTTTTGAAATCTTTGTTTTTACTAAAATTTGGTACATATAATTTATAAAGTAAGATAGCACTCGAAATCGCCAAAATTCAAGCATTATGGTAAAATTGTACAATTTCAGGATTTTAGAACTAAATGTCTAAATCAATACTATGCAAACACAATAAATTGTTCATGGACCTGATCCATAAGACGTTTATTAGATCATCTCTCGGTATATTATTCTCTCAGTAGAGTTTATGTATTACTAAAAAAATACGTAATATATTGTGTATAATAAAAATATTATATTATTTGAAAATATTCAAGAAATTGAGTGGAATTCAGTAAAAACATATCATACATAACGAAATATATAGAAAAACCCTAACCTACATGGATATCTTAAACGATATCAAATTTTATGTGAAATATTATTTTATTTTCTTGTTTATTTTCTGTATTTTATTGTCTGTCTGATAGAAAGTTACTTACAACAAAAGTAAATAATACTGAAAAATTGTCATTTGTAGTTCTTTGTTTATAATTCATTACGTTGTCCCTTCATCTAAAATACACATACATAGGTTTAACGCGTACAGATTATCGAATAATCGAAATATTAATAAATTAAGCATGCCCAAATTGAATAATACAAAAAGTCGTTGCTGAAAAAATATTTCCAAAAAAGTGAAATGCATTTTCTAACACTTAACTACACGCTTGATTAAATAGATCAACTCTTCATCTAAAACCATCTAAAAAAATCAAGTACGTAAGCGTTTGTAAATGTGGTACTTTTACAATATTGTCTTAAATATAGATGTTGTATATTAGCTTGATTTTTACAAAAAATTCAATAGTTTATTTACCTGCGTATTTCTTTCTTTATATTGAATTATGATATTTATATTGAACATCGAAAAGTTTATTCTTATACTTATCTATTATAAATATATATACTTTGTACTTTAAGTATTAAAGAATTGATATTTTTGGTATTTTTATAGTCGACATACATATATCAGAGTATATAAACTTTAGTCAAAAGTTTGTAAGGCTACCTAATATTGACCGCAAAAACAAAATTGGTAAGGGTGTTTATAGAAACGTTATCACATTAACTCAAAAAAAGGAGATAGCAACTTTAAAATTTGGTACCATTTTCTAAACATAAAAAGTTTGATTTGAAGTTCGTGAATGAGCAAGACCGGTTTATTGGGACAAAGCATCCTACAGCCAACTTTCAAAATATAAAAGATAGAAGAAAAGTTAATTGTTATCTTCATTTGTTCTTATTAAAAATAAAAATAATAATATATCTACATTCGCTAATTTCAGTGAAAGAATACAAATACGCATAAAATCGGGATAAATTTACGCGATTTATAATTGATTTTTAAATCTATAAGTGTGTATAAATTCCATGTATGAATATATACACAAAACCACCTATATAAAGTATTAAAATATTATGCTTGTGTATAGACAATTATTATTACATTTAATGTAATTTCGATTCCAACATTGATACATTTGATTCCACTAATCTGATGTAATATAATAATTAAATTATGAATTTCAATTCGTATATTTTGATGGATAATGTAGGTACTTGATCTGACCTGGTATTAATCGGTACGATACTTAACCAATAAATCTATTGATCTGATAGCTACAAGTCAAATCAATGTAGAGAAATTTTTATAAATACATGTATACACACATATATGTAGTTTTACATAAAATTTTATATTTTCTACATTCGATATAGTACATATGTTACTTATTATTACTTACAGCCACAAATTGGAAGTTATTCGAATGCTGTAAAAATATGATAACTTCTTTGTACAGAAAAATGATATATTTAAGAGTTGTTTAATTTTAAACTATCTATTTTTAAACAAATACATTATTTTATTAAAAAGGTGATAAATTATTATTAACGGTGGCTATGATTTGATCAACCAATTTTAACTTTACCTACCTATTTTATGACATAGATTTATTTAATGAAAATTAATATTTATAAAAAATTCGCTTAATGGCTGCTCTTATTTTCTTGCAAATTAAGGTTTTTAACAAGCGTTGAATAGGGATGTTGGCTGATACACAATTTGCTATATTTCACATAAAAATGTAAAACTAAACTGAATACCAAAACAAAACTTGGGAATTAAATTAAAATTGATTCAAAAACATGGTATCAAATATTATATACCAATATCATTCGTGAAAACACTATTTAACATTTAATTTACTGTTCCTATAGACGTCATCAGCTCATATTTCGATTTTTGTTTAATTAGAAATTTTGAATGTATATATTGCTTATTTTTAAAGATTTAAAAAAAAAAACTTCAGGTTTATGTTTGTGAAGTAAAGACGCTTCAAGTAGAATAATAATTTGATTTTAATAACATCATCATTTATGTTAATATAATGTTATCAATAACAATAGTAACATAGATTGTCTTGTTATCCATAATCAATATATATGTATAATAATTATAGTGGATCAATCTCGTTGAAACATCAATACTCTAACCACAGTCATTGTTTGATAAAATATCTTAAGGAGATGGTTATTATTTATATAAGGATAACATTATTGGTATTAATGGTTCCAACAGTATGAGCATAAACAAAGGCAGTAATAGAATTTTAATACAGACAAGAAGACAAAGAACGAATAATATAATAGTTAATATCTAGCAGTATTTGCCCCATTAGAAACGAACAACACTTGCAATATTTTTAACACAAGAAAATCACAATTTTTAAAACCTTAATGTGTTCACTGGGCCCCGTTATTTGATTAAATTTTTAAATAAAAAGTTTTTTTTTCATGTATATAACAAAAAATAAAATATTCTCTTTTTACAAAATTTATTTCTTCAAAAAATCTTTAAAAATGCAACATAATACTATAACGAATTTTATTGGATTAAGGTAGCTGAATCATGCAAACAAAATGAAATCTTTCAACCAAGACCAAAACTGAATATGCAACACCAAGACCAATATCAAGTCTCTCTCAGACTAAGTATTAGTCTTGATTTGATCATCACTATTCGATTGTTATAGTTGAATTTATAATTTTTGAAGATTTATACACAATGATATACACGGTGTGCCGTTTTATTCTATAATTCTAGGATTTAGAGATAAATAATATATTTATAGATATTTTAGAAATGCTTTCGCGAAGCATGATAAATTAAACGTTGTGCTTGCAAAAGAACGGAGGCAACTTCGAACATTTGCTTCGTGGTTAAAGAAATAAGAGTAATGAGGAATCGCGGTTCTTATTTTAATGATTTTGAGAGGCAAGAGGGCTCACGGGATATATTCTGACGGGATATCTTATTGCGTATTTCAAAATCGTTAGCCCTTGATTTGACTTCGAAGGTCAATTTAAAAAATTTTTTTGCAGCATTTTCGACGTTAAATTTTACGTTGTTTTAGAATCCGAAATAAAAAATATGGCTTCTCATATGAAGAATGCAACTAGACCACAAAATTAACTTGAAAATTAAGGTCAAAGTCAAATTTAAGATTTCATTTATAATATGCTATTAGAATATCCTCTCTACACGTAACAACTTTTATTCACGTCATTTTTTAATAGAAGGATATTTAAATGCATAGATTAAAATGTCCATCCGTGTTATATCAATTATGACAATAGGTTTGGGATGACCTTATGAAATTAATAAAATCTTAAATCCACTTCCTTAAATAGTTGATAATAATTATAAAAATTTTATGAAATATACTGTTTAATTTTTAAAATCGTAAACAAATAAATTAGCTTACCCATATTAGCTTACTTTAACTATAAAATAGATTTATTTCTTTAGGCACTTAACAACATATGATGGTAATGATGATGATATTAAGTTCATAGCTTTTATTTTATAAAATTAATAACGAGTAACCTCTAAAATCTCATAATATTCGCAACTCTTATTCGTATATCCTTTCTATTTAAAGATCTTTATAGTATAAAATAAAATATAATTCATGGCATAAAACTAGGTAAAAATTTATTTCTGTCTTATATTTATTTAAAAGCTAAAAGTTTTCGAATAAAGGAAATTTTGGATTGTTACCAGTAAAGAAATAAAAAGTTTAAAAATTTAAATTCAAATAAAATAATTATTTTTTAGATGAGAAAAGAATAAGTACTTTACCAAGAATTTTAATCTGGTATCTATTTCTGAGAAACTTATTTTTCTTTCTTTACCCAGTATATATGAAATATATGCGGGTATGGTTTTAGTTTAATGTTTGTAAAAGGAAGAAAATAATAAAGGTATTATTTAAACTTTGATAAATATGTTCATACATTTAGCTAATTAGTGAATGTATAAAGTTAAAAACAGAAAGAGGTAGATAGTTGAAATTTTGATAGCATGTTCAAAGTGAGTTATGGGTTCGAAAGACAGAAAAACCGGTTAACTGGATCGCATTCATCTATGACCCATATCTTAGTAGTTAAAAATTAAAGACCAGAGTGATTGAAAATACTGAAACAATGAACGCAAGATACAAGAATGATTTTTTATTCGAGATTTCTTTACTTATTTTATTTTATTCATTATAAATTCTAAAATCAACTATGATGTTTCACATTATCCGGACGAGGCGATCAAACTTTTCAAATCAATTATCAAACCAAATTGCAATTTAGCAAATAATTTGTATATATTTTTGTAATCACTTGTTAAAACTCTTTATTTTTTTACCCACTTTATGTTAAAAACTTACTATAAGTTTTGATAGATTTGCGAATTTTTTTGTGAAATTTTTTGTTTAATATCTCAATACAAAGACGAACACAACATCTCATCCATTAAAAGACATACATACATACAAACATGCATATATATTTTTAGATGGACTTAAAAGTTGGTAGACTGACACATAGATACTAGTATCAAATCCGTATGAATTTTAGTTAGCCCTAATCTTCAAAAGACGCGTGTGTGAATTTGGCAGCTGTTGCACTATTAGTATTTGCGTTATAGCATTTTCAGTGAAATACCTTTTGTTACCTTGTAAAAATATAAAAAGGAATTTCTTGTGTTAATAAAGCATTGCATTTTGGCGAAAAAAATACAGTTGAAACCAAGGCTTGGCTTGATAAACATTATTCGGATTCAGGAAAATCGACCGTAGAGATGTGGATTGCTAAATTTAAACGAAGCGAAATGAGCACCAAGGACGATACACGCAGTGGACGCCCTTAAGTGGCTATTACCGACGACATCTTCAAAAAACCACAAACAATTTTTGATAACCGAAAATTTAAGTTAATTGACATAGCTGAGACCTTAAAGATATCAAAGGAACGTGTTGGTCATATCGTGCATTAATATTTGGATATGCGAAAGTTCTGTTCAAAGTGGGTACCGTGAAAGCTTATAATCCACCAAAAACAATAACGGATCGATGATTCTAAGGATTGTTGGGAGCTGGTCCATCTTAATAAATCCGAATTTTTGCGTCGATATGTGACGATGAATGAAATATGGCTCCATCATTTCATACCAGAGTTTAATTGACAGTTAACCGAAACTACAGCTGACGAACCGACTCCAAAGCGTAGAAAGACGCAAAAGTCGGCTGCCAAGGTTCTGGCATCAGTATTCTGGAATATTCATAATATTCATTGACTATCTGCAAAGGGAAAACCATAAATAGCGACTATGACGTAGCGTTATTGGAGCGTTTAAAAGACGAAAACGTGAAACAGCGGCCTCATTTGAAAAACAAGAAAGTGCTGTTTCATCAAGACAATGCACCGAGACATAAATCAATGAAATCGATGGCGAAATAGTAAAAATAGGGCTCCGGATTGCTTCCGCATCCACTGTACTCTCCAGATCTGGCCCCTAGTGACTTTTTTTATGTTTTGAGACCTCAAGAGGATATTCGCTGGATGGAAATTTTGCTCCGATGTAGAGGTCATCAAAACTGAACTTTGAGACTAAAGACAAATCGTATTATAAAAATGGTATCGAAAAACTGTATGACCGCTATAATCGTTGTATCGCCCTTGAAAGAAACTATATTGATAAAAATTCTATCCAAATAAAATCAAATTCAATCCAAAAAACATTTTTCCTATGTTAGCTTACGAACTTTTTATCCTACTGTTACATACATACAATATATGCATACAGAGGAAAAACGTTTGACATAATAGACCAGGATGAAATACAATCATATTATTCAAATTGTTCAAAAATGGAAGTGCAACAAGGAGCATTCCAACGTAGCCAAGGACATATGAGGCTCTCGATTGATATTGTATTGAGAATGTGTCTTGCACGTTTTTAAGTTTTTAAGATAAATAACAATTGCGTAGTTTGAAACAGGTACAACTGACATCGGATAAAATATTCCGTTTTATTGTTTATAATTTTCATTTTATTAACTAACATATATAAAATATAATTGGTAATAATTAGTTTATATTTTCATTGTTTTTCAACAAGTTTATGTAATATTTCACATGTTATATTCTTTATTCGTCGCCATATACCTTCCACACATCCCACTTATTTTATATAATTGTTATTATTATCAGGGGCGGATTTAGGTCAAGTACACTTGTTTTGTTGTGTTGAATTCCACCTTAAAAATTTCACCTTATTAGTGTATTTTATAATTTTTAGTAAGAGTTGAAAATTCAGATCATCGCGTTATTTGTTTATTTGAGTATACATCGAAACGAATCTTCATGAAAAAACACAAACGAAATTCAAAGCAAAGATATTATAAAACCATTTTCATAGTAATATCAGTTACATTTATTCGTCTCTAAAAATTAGACAATCTTTAAATTTTCTGCCTTGACATAAACGAACTATGAAATAAAAAAACTCGTTTTATTAGCAAATTTGTATAAACAAAGTGAAATTTCATCCATTTACTCGGTAACTAAACGGATAAAGAAAATTGTGATATCAGCCGGGGCACCATGTATGAAATGCTTTATCGACTCAAACAATAACAATATAGATGATTCTAGCAAAAGCTCATACAGCCAAATTTGTTCAAGCGTACAGAGGTTGTGGCTGAATAAAGAACCTCACATGTAGTCATGGAAAACATTACACTTTCTTTATAGATACTCGTCTAAAAATATTGTGCTTAATCTATATATTAATACGTGAATCAAACAAACTTTGTACCTATTAACACAAAAATTGGGCAAACGGAGTGAGGAGTATGAAATTGTGGCACACTTATAATTTATGAAGAGAAGGGCTGGAGAATGATAACATTTTTTTTTTTTAAATTATGCATAAAATATACATTAAATAAATAAAAAGAAACTATGGACACACACATGTATAACAGGTGTGGTTTATACACACATATATAATATTTTGTTTAAAAGCAGTGAGATTCACTTTTGAATGATTATGGTCATATTAAGACGAAAATAAAAATTTTAATTTATTATTAGTATCAGATTATTATTTTTTTACTAGTGTCAGACCCTACATTATTTTGATTTATTATAAACGTATGCCTTAAAGTATGATTTCTTTTAAAAATTATATTTTTATTCATCTTTTATTAGTTTTTTTATGAAAATTCTTATTAAACTGCCTAATTGATATTTTTTTAGAGATAATACGAAGTATTATGGTTCTGTGCATTAAAAACTGTATCATAAATAGTCTGTTATTTGAAACTATATCATTAATTATTATTATAGTTTATATATTGAATTACATTATGTTATTAAATATTGCTCTTCTTTTAGGATATTTTAGTTTTTGCACACACATATATACATATATTTTCTACCATTACAAACTTTAGGCTATAATTAAACTACTAGAGAAATGTGCTTTTAAAACTACCAAACAAGAAAATATATTTGTCCAATATAAGATAAAATGAGGTTCATACGATATGTGTGGTCGCATGTAAATTTACACCCCTTATATTTAATATTTAGTACAAACAACTATTAAGGTAACGTGGAACACAAGCACAGCGCGCGATTTTCTTATTACGTACTTGTCATCTTATTACGAAGTAAGTTTTTAGCTCTTTGAAACTTTTTTTTTTTTTTTTAATTAAATATGTTTTTTAAAAATACTAATTACTTTTTTATACTTAAAAATTAGCCAACGCAATAAAGGAAGAAAAAAAAAACGTATTCATGAAAATTTAGATTTTTTGATTGACTATTTTTACACCTATCTAAAAGTGAATGCGGGTTACGATAAAAATCAGCTTTCTGTTTGGTTGCCATTTTTAAATATGGTGGCTTTAGTTTTTAATTCTATTTTACTTCTATCCCATTTAAAGAAACAAAAAAAGAAAATGTTTGGAGAAACATTCTCTACAAGAATATGAACTTATATATGATTTATTTTTAATACTAGTCTTAAAAAAATTTATGTTTATTTTAAAAATTGGTCTTTCTTCAATTATTTTTGAAGTATAGGTGAGTGACAAAGCACTAATTGGTTGCAAAATGTTGCACTGAAATACAAATATAGGTATTTTAAATATCTCCTCCAATAATTATATGCCCACTATTTTTCCTAAGATAAATGTGCAGGTAATAGTAACTCATTTAAAATTTAATTATGTTAAATATTAGATAATTTTAAAATGGTATATTATTGTTAAATATACTAGTGAATCGAAATTTGTTTATAATTAATTTTAAATATTTCATTTTATTTCATTGCAAAACATTTACAATTAAATAACTTTGTTCGTGATGATAATATATACTGTACATGACAAGATTTCTACCACATAGTAATTATAATGCAAATAATATATTGTTTGACTGGAAATATAAACTTTATGCAGAACTATATGCGTCGAAAAGGTAAATATAGATCGAATTCAGTTAATTCAAGCATGGTAATATAATAATATTTTTATATATTATAATGGCATAAATATTGACCAATACTTTCCTTACTAGAAGTTATCTTAAAGGTCCACTCATACCCTTAGCTAAAAACATACATTATCGTCGAGATTAAAACGTTATTAATTTCTCATAAAGAATCTTTGGTTTTCCTTCCTTTTTGCAGCGAAACAAACAAACGAGTATAAATAGGTAGATGGACACAAACAAACGAATAGCCAAGTCTAGTTAAACAATAAGCGTCCATTAAAATTAGTTGAAAGTTGAAGCAAACTGAAAAACGGATCTAAAGCTTGATTATTAGAAAGGGGTTTATAATGTCTTATGCTGACTTAACCAATAGTTTCGTATTACACCTGACCTGATAGTCTCTCGAAGTAGTATGCGTGACCTTAGTTAAGCTTAGGTATATACTTCATTGGTGTTAAGTGCAACTTAAGACTAGTGCCACTGTAAGACGTATTATGCCAACCTCCTTAAGCGACAATCAATAACAAGTAGATTTTTAGCAATGGATATTGCTTAAATTCTCATATTGACACTTGACGCCAGCTCAAAGTGTGAAATAAGGCCACGACAAAATCTCCACCTAGATAAAATAGGTAGATGAATAGTAGATATCTCGAGACATATACTTACCTAAAAAAAATTTTGACATCTGAATCTTTCATACAAATTCACGGATATTAAATAAACGATTTATATGTTGTATCAAATGTTTTCCACACTATTTTTCTTTATTAACGTAAGACCTTCATTTTAAGTTAAAAAAATTTCCATTATAGTGTTTTCCTATTATTCCATAATAAATAGTGAATTTTATAATTTTAAATAATATTAAAAGATTTTGGTCGGTATAGTTTTTTTTTGTTGCTGAATATATTAAAAACACATCTTTGACGTCATTTTCAACAAAAGCACATGTTCAGAATGAATAAATATAAACGTGATATTATTGTATTAAATTGAAGTTACCCCATTGAAATTTTAATGGCTGATGAAAATGTTGGTCAATTGGCCATAATAATAATGTTACACAAATACTATTATCATAATTCAAAACAAATTAGTTTAGTTTATTTCACATTAGTTACCAAATCAATAATCAAATCGATTGCAATGTGCTCATGGAACTTATAAATTTTAATATACCGCTACCAAAAACTAGAACACATATGACCTTTAACACATCCTTCCATTATTTATAACCACTATTTCCCACTAATAAGAATGCAAAGATAGAGAAATACCAATTAGCCTTAATTTTTTTAAATGATTCTTTCCTGACTCTAAAAAGGACGAATCTTTAACTACATTAATAACGGGTTATACATTATCTATATAATTGTTATAATTTTATATTATAATTTGTTTTTGTAGATGTATTGCATTTTAAAAGTTTTTCCTAGTTATAGGATCTATTAGTTATTCATAACAATTCATTATTTCATTAATTATTTCTAGGTTACTTCCAATATATTTAATGGCATATATATTGTAAATATCATTAGATGTTTATATGTATCATTCTATTAGGCTTCGAGCCTGTATTTGTAGGATAAAATTAAATTAAATTAAATACTTATATCTTCAAAGTTTACACTGCCTTTTAGAAAATTCTCAGTTACAAACAATTAAAATTGTTGAATCTATTCAATACAGAAATATAAATGTATTAAGACATAAACAATATTGCTATCTTCAGCTACAAATTCAATTATTTTCGAGTCAGACTGTCTTTGATATTAATTTTAAATAGAACGCCGCATTGTATTCATTGAATATATGTACTAATTTGACGCTCCAAATCAGCATTTAGGATCAGTATGATCAGATAAATAACCAGTGATGTACGTTTACACGCATATAATGTAGGTTATAGGTTATGTGAGATTGGGTTAAGACAGGTGGTAAAAATTACAGCTAACTTGTTTACAATAATCATAAGCGAGGACTAAAGGCAATTATAATATCTGGAGAAAATTTATGATTTTTTTCATTAAGCTTAAAGATGACAAACTAGAGTTATTATAGTGAACAAAAAATGTGTGGCGGGGAATCATGCTTTTGTTGAAACTTCAGCCAAATACAAAATACTATACGTATATTTTGATCACATACCAAAAACTTCTTGTTGTGGTCTTTACTCAACAAATTTAAAGTCCTATTTTTAGATTATTAAGTTTAGCGGTTTTAAAAAGCGGTTTATTTGAAGTATATACGAATTAAATTAATGATGTTATTCTTTTGTCCTTATCACTTACTACACTCAGTAGATAATTTATTATTTATAAAACCATTTAAAATTTTAGCATGAATATTCGTGAAATTTTAATGATATTTTTATGTTAGAACTTATTAAAGACGTGTATACGTTTAGCAATCATTATTACAATTAAAATCAGATTCATTATTTAAACATTTTCTTCTTAAAATAATTTGCACAATATTCGTATATGTTTTACATTTTCAACAATTATTCGTCATCACAATTGAAATTTTAATTCTATTTAAGTATTCGATATACAATTTGCCACCGATGTAGATTATAGAATGATGTATCTTGATTTTTTTTTAAATTTAATGAAATAGTAAAATTTTGTTTTGATTTACGTTACATGTTTATTTGGCATTTTTGTATACTATTTTCAAAGCAATTTAAATAATGCGTTACCTATATCATGTCTTATATAGTCTACATTTACACGGCCTGATTTTGAATGTTTAATCACAAACTGGAACGTCATGAGTAGCTTCATTATAGTTAGTGATACAACTTTTTACCCTTAAAAAATTCTGAAAATGGTACGTTTTCTACGCCGGAGCCCAAAAAATTGAGCCCAACAGCTTTAATAACACAGTTTAATAAAATAAACTGTAAGCCAACTATAGAAATAACGAAATAAGTATTAATAATTTGTCTGATATCGGTAGCTCAGTTAGCTTTGTCGTCTCCTTTTATAAACGCTAATTATCGATGGTATAGGTTCGATGGTATAGATTCAATAAATAAAAATTTTAAATAATGTCGGTGGACTATGATATAGGTGTGTATGTTTGAAGAACGCAGGTAAAATTCAACAATAATAAATAACAACCAAAATATAACCAAATAATACAAGCAAAGACAATGATTAACAGTGTTAATTGATAAGATACCTGCCATATCGTTGAGTATCAATGTTATTACCAAACTATTACCAAAAATATATTTCCTGTCAAAAATATTAATAATTACAAAAAATCAATAGGTCATTGTTTTCAAAGGCTAATATTGTTCTAAAAAACAATTCACATTGCACCTACAAATTACAGATTAAGGTCAATATTTAAATTATTTTAATAATTTATTTAATTAATTTACCGCAAAAGTAATCTACATTTATTTTCTGAGATTCCGTATTTATTTTCGAAAATTATCCCTTGGCCATGGCCTCACGGGCCTAGGGGCAAATCTGTGAACTATATTTTCTAGTGTAGATTTTTAGAAAAATCGACGAATATTAATTCTAATGGAGCTATTCAAAATTTAATAGTTAATACATATATCGCCAAATTACTGTAGTATGGGTAACTCTACAGCATATAACACTGTTCAGTTTGTCACTCCCCATATATCTCTATAATAACTAAAAATGGTTGTAGTATGTGTTTCATATTACAGGAAAAGTTTAAATATATTACGTAACATTTTTCCCTGGTGTAAGGGGTAAAGCAAATATTGCTAATATGCTATGTTGAAAATGGAAGGGGGTTATAAATACATTGTAACGTAACATCTAATAAGTAATACAAACATTTATACTTCAATATTAAATTTTACCATTTTTTTACTTTAACCAACGCTGTTGTGTAACAAACGATCCCAACATTTTGCCGACCGTGAGCAAATGAAGTAACAAGTATAATTACTAGGTATATAATCCCCAAAACCTCAATAATGTTTACAAGATTTTAAAAGAAGGAAATCCCAAAAATTTTACAATGCGTTTTAAAAGGGTAAATAGTCAAGAAAGTATTAACTGAAAACTATTTTTTTTTTAAATAAGCTTTTATATAAAGACTGAATATTAAAAAAATTATTTAAAGTAAAAAAAAAAAAAAAAAAAAAAAAAACTATTAAAAAAGTTTATTTCTTGAATTTTTCGTATACAAATTAAAGGCGTTTTTAATATCAAATCATGGAAGCGCAATGGAATTAATACGAACATTGTTTTTCAGCGTAACTGTATTATTTTTTAATTATATTATGTCATAATATTAAATTGCCATGCGATTTACATATAATATTTACATGTATAATCCCAATTTCAGATCAATCGGCAACTGGAAAGTGGTTCAAATTTAGATTGCAAGATTGGATTAAGATTATACGTTTTTGTATCAATACTGATAACCAATAAGCAGATTCATCTCAGTATTAACATATGCATAGATAAAAAATATAAATCCGTTGAGATTGCAAACTTATATTTCAAGTCAGAAAATATATACAATTTTTTACATGATTATTTAAAAAACATAATTAAATAATTAACAGCATTATCGACATCAGTGTAATTACAGCAAACTACATAAACTTTGAACCTGACGCTGCGGTTACCAGCTCGTATTTGAATGTTTATAGGTATGGGTGCCTCTGTGAATGAATTTGAATGCAAACTATCAACGCTGAGTTTCCATGCTAATTACTTAATTATATTATTTTCTATTGAATAAATTTATGATATACAACTAAGTGTTACTACTACAGCTTAGAATATATTATTTGGTAAACCAATTCATGTATGTAACTAGCTTTGAAATTTAGATGATAGATAAAGAGTGAGTAGTTGAAAAACAAGTAGGGTCAAATTGATATTTTCAGTATCATAGTGGGAAAACCAGATTTAAATTCTGCTCTTTCAATGTAAGATGAATGTACATATACCACAAGTTGTTTATACAATTTAGTTCTAATACCGACTAGCCTAGCCAAATTTGTGTATTATATGCTTGTTAATTATATTTATATATTATTTCCCGGAACAATAATCGATTAGAGTTTAAAAAAATTTAGCATTGAATTAAGGGTAATTTGCAAATATGTTAATTTTGAATAATTTATGCAAAATATAAATCCTTGAAGTTTTCTTCAGTCATTATGTTAATTTTGTTTATTTTTTTAAATTTTAAATGAATATTTTTTTTGAAATATAACTATAAATCTCGGATTCGGCTTACTCAGCATTTACAAAGTTAAAGCATATTTTATTTGAATAGTTTTAGTAAATTGTTTAAACTCCTATAAACGCATGGAAGAATGTTACGAATTTTTCTTTTTGCGAACTGAGTTATATGTGAAATATTCATTGAATTTTCCATTGAAAAATCCAAAATTAATTTCTTAAGTTAGGGCTATTCTATTGCCTTCAATGCATTCCCGGTAAACATTATAATTTGCAGATCAATAAAATGATGGAGATCCTACAAGTTGATTTGTATTTTGACATAGACTAACTCTTAAACTATATTCATAACAATATATATTTCCCAGGTAGATTGTATATATATATATATATATATATATATATATATATATATATATATATATATATATATATATATATATATATATATATATATATATATATATATATATATATATATATATATATATATATATATCAAATTCCATAGGTAATTATTTTTGATATAAATACTCTCTCTGGTAATATTAATATCGTATCCTTATGTGCACTGAGAGCATTCGAAGTATAAATTGTATGTTCGATTGACCATTATTATTTGTTTGTTTTCGATTAAGTAAATCAAAAAGGAATAATTCAATACGAACAACATATAATAAAAACAATCGAACATACATTTTATGTTTAGAATTTTGAGCTCTATATGGAGTTTGCTTATAGACTAACTCTTATTGTAAGTTTTAATTAGGTTTTGGTATCGAAATGCTTAGTTTGTAAGCAGAGCGTTTAGAAGGAGGTTATTTGCATGTCTTTCCTTAAGAACGAAGTCACACGATACAGATAGAATCGTCTGTACTAGCTGAAGTTTGATTAAAATTAGGATTTTTTCGTTGATAATTAGACAAACTTCTTAGACTATTTATTATAAATGATTTGCAATTTTAAATCCGTCAATGTCACGCGCAAATATTTAAGTTTTATATAAAACATTCTTATTTCTAATTTATCTCAGAGAATAATTTTTTTTATGTTATTTTCTTCGAGGAACAAATGATAGATAACCAAAGTCAAAAAATCCAAAACAACAAAACAATTTCATAATTCATAAAATTTTGTTTTTCAAACAACTTTTAAGTTGTTATTATACTCCACCCGAATTAAGAGTAAGCCGATAAATTCGTTGTTGGATGTTTATGGTGGGTGTTTATATAATTACCTATTTATCAAATTAGTAATCGTTCGAGATATCTCTAGCACTAAAAATTTCAATTTTAATTTGATCTAATACACTTGTTCGAGAGTTAAATACATAAACATTGAACTATTTACTTTCAATCATACTAAATATAATTTTTAATATATAAATTTTTAATTTTAATAGAATTATCTGCTGGCCAGGGGTGTATTTGAGTTTTGATAGTTTGTTATTTTAGATAGGGCGTATTTGAGCGTAAATTGGAATAAAATTCATCCATCAATTGAAATGAACCGAGATGTATTATGAATATCTGGATAAATATTTTTGGCTAGTAACTGTCATAAATTGGTCAAAGATGATATCAGAAAAAGCTGATATAGTAGGATGCCCAGATTGTTCTTCGATCTTACGACATTTTTTACTTTTAGAATCGATATATCCCAGAAAAGGTGAATGTAAAGAAAATCAATAAATGCTCTAATAATCGTACCAACTTCTTCTCGGAATTTTTGCAAGAGTACCTATCCCTATCTTTCGTACTAACTTAACTACATAAGAATAGGATCCAAGATGTTAATCGTATTGATCCAATCGTACTGAAATACTTTTCTTTATTTATACTTTAGTTGTACTAATTAAGTGATTCTGTATGCTACTACATGCTTTTAATGTTTAGAATATTTCTCATTGGTTAAGAATTGCAGTCAGTTACTGAATTCATAATTTTAATTTGTAAGTATATTATGTCCAGAACTACGATGATAAAAATATACTTATAGTAATTTGAATGTTAAACGAACAAAGTTTCTGCATTAATGTTTGAATGGTTTCAAAATTTATGATATTCACATCTTGTGATTCATAAAAGTATATTATTTATTATACATCGAATAAACAACAATTTCAAACGAGGTATAAATCCCATATTGTATGAAATATATTTTCCAAAGTGTAAAATTAGGCTAATTGTATGCAAAGTTTCTATATTATGGTTAGTAAATATGTATAGTTTGTTTATAATAATTGTATTATATATATATATATTATATATATATATATATATTCATAATTATACCATTCGGGATGTATATGTATATTTAGTAAATAGTATATTATTAGTTAAAACTTACTAAACGTATGTTGTTTAGTATTCTAATACAATAAATACACATATTTAATATACAGTACGTTCGTTCATTTCTACCAGCATTACCTGTGACCACCATTAGCTCAAAATGGCGTGTCTTTATTTGCTGATTCTATAGATTAAAAAAGAAAAATGTCTGGTCCAGGTCAAAGTATTCAAAGTTACACTGAAATTAGAAATACACTATAATGGATACAGAACTCTTTGTGATGTAATTCATATGTTAAGGTAGTTGAATTGCTGTACGCCTACACCGAAAAGGCAAATTGGATATGTGGTGAAAAAATACATTGTCTACATTTCAATAACATTTAACTGTCTGTAAAAGTAAGCTAACTAAGCTCATTTTATTTTTTCAATGTTTTATTATTTATTTTTTCTTATTATTATTATTTTTTTTTAAATCACTGATATAAAACTATACCATGCGTGTACTGAATTTATTCACGACCAGGATAAAAGCCTTTAAAAATGGTAAAAAGTAAAAAACAAATCACAGTAGGATGAAACTCTTTGGAAACGGAAGAGAATATAACAAAAATGGAAGGAAAATAATTTACCGGCGTTCTGAGGTCTGGAAGTGGATAGGAGTGAGTTTTTAAGGGTAAAATGCTGTTTGTATCGATTTCCGACAAAACTACAAGTCCTATGGTAAAAAGTTAAATGGAAAAGTTGTAGGTAGTAAAAAAATCAACATAGTTTGCACATTATAGCTTCCAATTTTTCGATTGAAAATTAAGTAAAGCACCTCGGTATTTATTCAAAACAAGGTGAAAAATAAATATTATAAATCAAAAAAATTACAGTGTATTTCGAACATAAACATGAACATAGGAACATTCATGAAATTTCACCAAATTTACATACAACTTAAATAAAAAAAATTTTGATCTTAGAAATTGGGGCAAGAAATCGTAATTTATACAAAGAATAATAAATTATAATAAAAATACCTACAGGAAATCGAAAAGTAAACGTACTGTAAATGTACATGTTGGAGATATTTGTATTACTTCAAATAGTATAGTTAAGGGAATTAAATAATTTAAAGTGAAGTAAAATAGCAAGGTGTATTAAATTGCAATTTATTTAAAATTTAATAATAATTAATTATAATATTTACAATAATTGGATTATTATAGTAGTTTTACTCCACTGAAATAGAGTATAAAAATTAATATGCCTGTATTATGGTTTATTGGACACAATTATGCTTTTAATTAAGTATGAAGTTAGTTATAAGTTGTACAATAATGAACATGCATTCTTTATTATACAACAATTATCAAGATAATGCAAAAATGCGTCATAAGTGCATATTTGGAAGAATCCTTAATTTTTTTAGATTTTTTTCAGTGTAGGGAAATTAAAAAAAAATCGTCATTGAAAAAATGAAGAATAAAAAAATCTATTAAATGAAATTTTAGGTTTATATTGTGGTATATGATACTTTTACCTGAGGCTATCTGCAGTAAAATACTATTTACATGATTGGTTGAGTGTCAATTAATCGAAGTCCTTAATTATCGTTTTTAGGAAGTTTTAGGAAGGACATAGACTAAATCTATTGGAAGGACTATAAACCCATGATCACACAAACGGATCAGAGACTTCTAAGTTTTCATAATACTTCAAATTCTCATTTCTACTAAAGTAAAAGGAAGATTAATTTCGAGTTAACACGGGATATGAATGTTTTGAGGTAAAAAAAGTGTGTGTATGTGTGTTTATTTGTGTGTGTGTGTGTGTGTGTGTGTGTGTGTGTGTGTGTGTGTGTGTGTGTGTGTGTGTGTGTGTGTGTGTGTGTGTGTGTGTGTGTGTGTGTGTGTGTGTGTGTGAGTGTTTTTTTTTAAGAGGGGGAACCCTTTTTTACGGATTTCAGGCATTGCATGGATATGTGAAGACTCGACGCAGCGTCATCTAAAACTCAACGCTAGCACCCATACTCACTAAACCTTAAACCCCTTTCCTTCTAACCTCTTATCTCCCACGGAAACCACCATCAGGCATTACTTCATGAGGGGAGGATCTAGCTATTGCTCTTCTTTCTGGTGGCTAAGGTGTTATCTTCCTTCCTTCTATCTTCTGTGATTTGATCTTCCCCTGTCGATGGAACGCAAGTATGTGAGGACTTCTGTTTCACACGTCTTGGTAGCGTTCCAGGCAGCTTCTGATGACAACATTGTTTCAACTGAATCTGGTTTCATTCTCTGGTTCAGGATCCTTTCCAACTCTACACGCTGTGGATCTAAACGAGGACATACAAAGAAGACGTGTCATCGTGCTTAAAGCGGTGTAGATACACTCGAAAACACCCGAGTACTGACAACATCTGTGTAAGATAATAATTGACCTCGCCGTGATTCCGGTTAAGCGAAGTGTCGATCCGAGGTATGAGGCAGTGCGTCCTCCAACCCTTCTCTGTGGCATTCCATTGTATTTGCCATCGTCCTATGCTGTTCTGCCGTTCTTCCGTTCTATGTTCTTCAGGGCTCAGTGCAGTTTGGCTTCTTCGTTGGTAAAGGGTTCGTTTTTAGTAGGATTCCGGAAATGACGCACAATGCTTCTTCTGATATTGTGCGGAAGGCGATAGCTACTCGTATGGCACTTTATCGATAGATTGGACCAGCTTTTCTCTATGATTCCTGTAAGTCTATTGCATCGGCCCAAATAGATATACCATATGTGAGCACTGATGTGATTACAGATGATAGGAGTAGTCGTCTACTCTGCTTTGGTCCTCCAACATTAGTTATCAATCTTGCGAGACTTCACCACCTACACCCTGACACCGATGTGTGCCACCTGCTGTTTGAAGTTGAGTCTGGCATCAATCACTCCTAAATAATATATAAATGGTTGTGATTCTATTTCGTGCTCTCCGACGTTTAACTTGATGGTTTCAATTTTCTTCTTGCTGGTGATAAGCACTGCTTCGGTTTTATGCTTAGCCGATTGCAAGTTTACCGAATTATCCACATGATAATTCTTCCAATTGTGATGTCGAAAGCCAGGTATCTCTTCAAGATGTTTCGCGACGATCACTACTACTACATCATCAGCATATTCAAAAAGGTTAACTTCCGCTGGCAATGCTGTTCTCAAGAGGCCATCGTACATGATGTTACACAGTAAAGGACCTAAGACTGAACATTGAGGTACTCATGCGGTGATTTCGTACTCCTTTGGGCCGTTTTTCGTATCGTATTTAAGGATCTTGTCCGTGAAATAGCTTTTGCGGAGTTATTCTGGCACGTTCATTTTTTCAAGGGCTTGCATGATACAGTCCCAATTGGCGGAGTTGACAAAAGAAATATTATATATATTTATAGTTTTGATTTAATAATATTTAAAGCACGTACGTTTTATGTGCATTACAAAAAAAAAAATAAAACAGTGTTTTAATTCATCACAAGAGAAAACAGAATCAATTTTTCACAAAATCTAATCCATATTGAGTAACTTCATTACGCGTTTAACGAAATTGATCCACAATTTAATACCGTTTTCTTTTTTGAGATAACTGTAACGAGTAATTCGGATCATACATGAAAACATCAATACGTACATACTGACTTTCCCTTAGAAACTGGAGCATTCGACTAAGCTCTATGTATCTTGAAACGTGAAAATATTCCAAAATTGAGGATCCGCAACATGCATAACCTATTGGGAGGTTAATATACATATACACTATGAAAAGTATGAATAATTTAAACTAATGAAGTTAATGCACAAATAAACTCAAAAGAATTTCTTCGAAGAGTTGACAAAGAATTTCGAAAGTAAAAATCAAAATTAGATTTTATATTTTGAAATGTTTTTTCGAGAAAAACTCTTCGACAGCTTTTAGAAGGGAGAGTGCTTCTCTGTCGATACTTGTAATTGAATGAGTACTTTTCGAAAAGAACTCGAAGTCGATAATTTTCAATTTAACAGAAAGGACTGATAAAAGTAAAAGTACCGATTAAAAGTATCCAGTACAAAAGAAAAAAACTGGTATCAAAGAAAATTAGCCGTTTTCAAAATGTGCACGTACTTATATCGTGTCCTTAATTATGACAGTATGATCACTAATTATAAATAAAAAGGGTATTTTGGAATGTTACTGTTACAAAAATACGCATATAATACGGTTTCTTACAATTAAAACGTTATAGTTCATAACATAAATCATACGGGTACCTTATTTGTAAACAACAGATCATATTATTTATTCTGTTCTACTCGCAATGCAATAATTATATGATACCCCCTACCCTAGGGCTCATATCATTTATATTAAATATGAGTTGATATATGTGATAAATTACTGCCACAATAATAAAACCACACAAATAGTATAGAATTTGTATTTTCCATTATACATAAAACATCATGACATTATATTTATTTTGAAAATTAATAGTATGAAAACATAAATTAATTATATAAAATCTTTACATAACTACTAAAATAGGTTATATCTTTGATTCTAAATTTGCTATATTCCACATCAAAATGTGAAATTAGACTCATTATCAGCAAAAATCTAAAATTAAATAAAATTAATTCAAAAACAAAGAAGTTATATGCTTTTAAAGATTATTGCTTCAGTTCAAGACATAATGTAATAAATGTACTGCTCAACATGGTGAGTTTGGCTCATAAAAACGTCACGAGTACACACTCATGAATGTGTGTGTGTGTGGGTGTGTGTTTTTATATGAGTGCGTGTGTATGTGTGTATGTGTTTGTGAATGCGTGTGGCAGCGATATCGTATCGAATTCTCCAGAATTTAACAAACTCGGTATTCTGTCTTCAAATTACCTCTGGCTACGCTGCGAAGCTTTTAGTTAAAATCGAAATACCGGGTGCCATATAATTGTAGTAATTTTCAGGTATATCAAATCGGCCTCAACATTTATTTTCAAATTATGTATGTTTACGAAACATTTTAAGCTCTATAAATTTAATTTGACACATTTATATGAGAAAATTCAAATCATGCAAAAAAAAACCAATGAATCATATTTATAATAATCATACTACATAATAATTGATTATATATATTTGTTTTGTATTATTAGTTTTGATTTTCGTTTTGTTTGTTTAAACACAAATAATTTCTATTAGTATATAAAAGTAAAATAAAATAATATGGAGTAATCGACAAAATGTTGCACACTAAAAAATTAATTAAGTTGAATTATAATGTTATTCGTATGAAAGAAAAAAATTGCCAAAATCAAAATTTTTATTAACCTATTGGATAAGCTTAGAAAGGGAACTCTTAAGCTCTGGTGGATGGATTTTCTGGTAATTACAGATATGATATACTGATGATATACTTTCATTATAAATTCCTCGACTTTGCATCTAAACAAAAACCAAGAATGTAACACGGTATGGCGATGAGATTAGTTGAGGTTTTGTCTAGAGTGTCACGGCCAGATAACTAACGAAAAAATTAAAATTAAATCACAAATAAATAAAATGTGCCAGATAGAACGATCGTATATGTTTTAGTGATATTTAGAGATATGTTTATATCTTATGAATGATAACCAATATTGTGGTTTCAAAGTTCTTGAAACTGCATAAGTCAATTCATTCTTTTTGTTTATTAATTTTAAAACTTGTTTTTATATTCGTTATAGATGTGATTAAATTTCTAGCCAGAGATGACGCTAGATAAAATGTGAAGTTCCAGTATTATATATCTATAGATACTGCATTGAAATAAAAAAACATTAAGCAATACATTTTAATGCTATTTTAATCGAAATAACATGACTTAATTCAAGATAATAATCTTGAAATAGGGAATTAATATTTTTCGTTAGTGCCTTTTTAAATAAACATGCAATTTTTTCAGAAACAATATATTTATCAGAATTCGGATTTGGGCCACTTATAGCGTTTATTAAATAGCATCTCTGAAAATTTTAAGACACTAAATTAATTGTTGCAAAAGTTATTGCAATATAAAAATTGACACATTTTAAAAGCTTTTTAATATTTAAGACAAAATTATGAACCGATATTAATCTACAAGTAAAATTTTAAAAAATCGAAAAAAATCTCTTTTTTATAGCGGCTTCACAGCATTTACAGAATAACTACGACCTGCGGGTAAATTTGCAGCGCCAGCACTTAAAATAATTTGGCCGACGCAGGTAATAATACTTAAAAGGATATTTCTTAAGGTCAAATGAATTGGATTTTAAAAAATGTAGTTCCTCATAGAGTTCGTGTGTAGTTATACCACTATTTTCATCTTCTGAAAGTATTGCACCTAACTTATCACAGCGTTTGAGTGGGTCTTTCGTGAACTAGAAAAAACTCAGCATATTATATGAGTTAAAATATAATAAACTCTTTAAGTTGCCAGAAGTTTTGCGAATACGAGTCTGCGAAGTTTTTGATAGAATTAGACTCTGTTAAGTATTCCGAATTATCAGAATATCGTGCACGAAAGCCAATAACTTTCATAATGATGCCAATCAACTGTATAAAAGGTTATTAAATAAATAAATTATTAAAAACTAAAAAAAAAATTTTACGAAGTTCCACCACTGTTGTAACGCCACTGCAAACCAGTATGTTGTTGAATAAATTGGATATTACTGAATTTGTAGTTTTAACTTAAAATTATTATGTATACAAATCAAATTAATTCAAATGTAAAACTAAACAGTGAAAGTTTTGATGAGAATGTGGTTTTAAGTATTTGTAAGATTTTAAGAGTCTCTTAACTGATTCGTTGTAAAGTTTATTAGAGTGACATGATTATTATCTTTTCCTTTTAAGTATATTATCAAGATATTTACGTTATCAAACGCGCTAAATTCGGAATATTCTAGTAAATATATATTGGACTACTATCAAAGACGTCGAACTCGAAATATTCTAGTTACATTATTTTAGAAAGTTGAAAACATCTTAAAACTAACTTGCAGCTCTCAATCCTATATTTTTCTTTTTTATAATTTAAATTCATACAGAATCATGAAATCAACAGGAGTTTCGATCAAATAGGAAATAAATGAAGCTTCTATCATCCTATTTTCGAGCGAATTATTTAATTAATAATATAATATTATAATTTTTTCCCGTTTCAATCAGGATATATCTTTAGTAGCCAACTGAAATATGGAAAGCAATTAAACACTCCATATAAAACGTGCATTTTATAAAATGGTTGCTTGTAATGTTTGGGTATAGATGTAAGACACTATTATTAGAATCTAGTGATGAGTGACACTTGATTGCAATTGGAGTCATGTTATGAAGGAGTAGAGATCACTGTTGGTGTTCGAGTGCACTGTTGAAATGTGTTGTTTTGTAAGCTGAGCTTTAAACAGGAGAGAGTAGTATGTGTGTGTCACTACGAGTCAGTGAAAAACGAACCGCAGTTGTGATTGATGTGTGCTGGTTCAACAGCAGTCATATTGAACGGATAAATTGTTTGTGTGCTGAAACGGGTACAGTAAAATAGATGAACTGATACTGATGCTATTAGTGCGTATGTTGTTATAGACAAGTTATATAGGCTGTTTGCTTACGATCTCAAGTATAAATTAATTCTATACTAAGTTTGAACGGTTTTTTAAAAGACAATCAAATATATAACTTGGTGATTTTTACTTATATAAGTACTTTACAAGCTTTTTTAGTGTCGTCCGTGTCGATTAAGTACTCGGATATTATTTTGAAATTTAATGGTGAAGGTAATTTTTCGGTGTGGTCGAAAAAGTTAGTGCTGGTTCCGCAGTTGTAAAACATAATGAGGACAAAGACTATATGTCATTTCTACCACGGTTTTATTAGCGCTGAGACCTTAAAAAGCTACATGCAGCATAGAATGACTGACCCCGAAATTGGCCGAGAAAGCCATAGTATAAATTGTTACATGTGGAGTGGATTTTGAAACGGTGATATTTTCGAATTGGAGGTGACGCGAATCGTCAAACTATGGCGGTGCAAAGAAATATGTTGCTTGCTGTGTACCAAGCAGGGCCATTTCGAGTCAGTATGCCCCCACGAGGCAAAAAACTAGACAAAAACCCTCTTAAGTTGTAGAACATTTTGCAGGGTATGTTTGTGAATATGGATGAGACTGTTCAGTTTCGTATGCGTAAAGGGTGTACAAGTGGTGTTAATCGCAAGAAAAGAAAGGAAGTAAATTATTTATTAGGATTTTTAAGTGGTATTCGGGGAGAGCAGGTGGTATATTAAGATATTAAGAATATGTGGCCTTAGTGCTACGACGGTGAATACGATGGTGTGATTCTTTTAATGGCCGTCATCCAGTTGAATAAGAATAAGGTAAGACCTACCTTTGATTTCCAAGTGATAAAAAATATTTTTCGAGTCAAGTCGGGGGAATCTATGTTTTTGCAGATAAGCTAATAATGTTGAAATGTGAAGAACAGAACGTAAAAATAGTCGACTTACGGAAAACTTAGTGTTTCATGGATCTGAAACTTATTGTTTGAGTGAGAATGTTTATTGAAATGGGGGCAACAATGTGGACTCGGTGAAACCAAACATCACGAGAAGACAAGTCTTATCACTTTGCAGTCAGTTGTGAGACATTTCCCTGTGGAGAGATGGCTCCGTTCGGCTTGTAGTTTTGTAAAACGAGACTTTTCAGAGCAGGATTTGGATGAAGAGGTGGATGTCAGATCTCAAGATCGATGGTGGAAGAAGTGTCGTTGCGAGTGCAAAGAAATGAAGCGGCCAGGGTGGAATGGGATGTTCCTCCTGTAGGTGATGGAGTAATTTGGTGCAAATCAAATAGCTTGAATATAGAGCTTAGTGTGCAAAAAGGAGACATGATCTTATAAGGTGCGTTGTGGTTAAGGCAGTCAAATGATTCGGACCACATCAACTTGGTTGAATTAAAGACTGTGCTAAAAATAGTGAATTCGGCTTTGTTATGAAGAATGGAATTCTTGCAAATGAGTACACATTCGGACCCGACGTACAGTTTGGTGTTGTTGCTTATCATAAAATATCGACGAACGATAACGTATTGGCTAAGGGAATTGCTTGTTCAAAGGCGATTATCTTCATTAGACGCCTTTATTCGAGAATACAGCTCTCAAAAATAATATGAAGTATTTGCTGAAACAGATCTGCTGGCGGAACAACCATCAGATAATAGTAGAACTTTCTGATCAGTGGAACTCGGGCACTTTTTTGACAAGTGGAGCGTAAGTGTTATTTTTTTCTGTGTCTATTGGGTGAGCAGCAACCGAACTGTCGAGAGAAATCATCGACTTGTCATAATAATAACAGTAAAAATCGGGGAATTATCCAAATTTCTCTCTGCGGGAAAGAGGTAGGGTTGCATCTTCCCGGGCATCGTAGATATGCATTTACGCGTGGAGATACACAGGATAGTCAAAGGTGCCGAAGGGAGACCATATAACTGTGAAACCTTAAGGGGTGAAATTTAATACGATGTATAGAGAGGAGACGGTCAGCGCGGTGCTGTGCGTGCAAGGTATTAGAAGCAGTGTTGAGGTATGTGGAGTGCCGTACCATGTTGCCAATATAATAGAACTAATGGCTGAGGCATCTGAGCGACTGAAACGTGTGGTTTGTAGTGCTTGTATAGAGGTAGTAAAGACACGGTAGTGACGAGCGACGCTTGAGTGCAGTTGAAGACAAGTAAGGGAGGAATAAAGAACGTGTTCGTGTTGGTGTTGGTGTGTTGGTGAGTTGAATATTGCCTTGTATTGGGTTGTAAGTTGGTTCGGTTGTTGTTGAGCTATAAGCAGGAGAGAGTGGTGTGTGAGACACAACGATTCAATGAAGAGATGAATCGTAGCTTTGATCGATATAAGTTGGTCCAGCAGCAGCCATATTAAATGGCTGAGTTGTTTGATTGCTACCACGTGGACCGTTTATTATATGAACTGAAATTAATGGTATTTGTTCGTATGTGATATAGACAAACAAGTATGTGTATGTATAGACTGTTTGTTTACGAGCTTGTGTGAATTAATGCTGTTATTAAGTTGGAACGATTTTTTCAATGACAATCAAATATAACATTTGAGTTGGTTGATTTTTAATTATTTTTTAATTTTAAATAGTTTTAAGAGGAGAGACATGAAAAAAATCTTTTCGATATCCAAAGGTTTATATTAAAACTCAATGTCTGTAAAGCATGAACTTTTTTTTCGCAGTTTCTTTACCCATTTTAATAAAATAAATTGTTTTTCCACATTTAGTTCACCGTATTTTTATTAAAGTGTCGCAATTTTTTCTTTTGCGTTGAATATATACGATACAAAATAGCTCGTAGGCTTTTTAAATTGTACGAAATTAAAATCTTAATATATTTTAACATTTGTGCCCGATATCGAATAAAAGAACTTGAAATGTATGATTTTCTAAGCAATTTAAAATAAGGAGTCTTATTCTACATCATGACTCTTAAATTATTAATTTATCTGTTTTGTTAATCCGGAGCTATAGCTGTCGCCTGTCTGGAGGTCTGGAGATCTGAAAGTCTCCTACCTCATTCAGATGAATGCACATAGCACCTTAACAACAGATCAAAAATTTATAGATATGTAGTAAACAACACTGGAATTGTTTGGGTTGGTTATATTTTAGAAAAAAATCAACTAGCAATTATTCTTCCTGAGATACATCACTCGAAAGTTAAATGTTTCTTATTTTCTATTAAAATGTCAATATATCTCGCGCAACCATTCATCCTATTTTGATGAAATATTTTTCTATATGCAAGTGGTATAGGATTAGATATATTATTGTGAATATTAATCAAAAGTAACAAAAAACTGCATATCAGCTAACAATTTGTTTATGGCTACAAAAAATTTTCATTGATTGAAATATAGAAAATACACAATTTTTTACTTCCTTTTCAAATATCTACTCAATGAAGACGTAACGGGCATTGAACTCAATTGGAACAGTCTCCGTTACCGACGCTGACAACGAATATTTCAACTAATAAAGCCGACGCCGGTCATTTTATTAATACCCGTCATTTTTCAATGTTATGATGGCGCCAGTTCAAGTATATTTATAACATAGACATTTGTTTTATATTTATTAATTATAAAGTTTGTTTTTAATAAATTTCGAATTTTTCCCCAATTTCCTAGATCAAATTATTTTGTATTTTATAAATACGTATTTCGATTACAAAGTAGTCATCATCAATATGGCTATTTGTTTTTAACTTATAATAATTCCAATAGTTTTGGATATATTTGATGATTAAAACTAAGAAAATATGATATAAGTTTAAAAATTTTCAATGTATCCTGGAAATTGGAAACAGATGAAAAATTTAATAACTGAAAAGTTAATAGAAAATTTGAAATTTATAAGAAAAGGACTTTCAAAGAATAAAAGCTAACAGAAATTTGGAAACTCCAAAAAAGATTCATTGATAGTTCATAACGTAAATGAAAATTTATTATTACATTTATTTGGATAAAAAAATTTAATGTTAAGCAGTTATTTTTTTTTAAACTCAAGGAGAAAAAAAGCAAAAATTGATTGTGATTATGAAATTAATTTTAATTATATATTCGAGCCATTAATATAAAGAACACAATATTGATGTTATGAAATTTGAAATAGTGAATTCATCAATACCTCAAGCCTCCCATGTCATAATTTTAAAATATAGACTATTTTCGAGTTTGAAAATCTCATCTCATCGGTAATTCGTTTTTCTAAATGCTGGTAATTAAATATACAAATAATTAGGACATTTTTTTGTTTTTTCCAAAACAAACTAGTATATTAAAGACAATAAATATAAAGTGTTCGGTATTTATAGCACAGAATACTAAAAATAAATATGAGATAAATCGTTGAAACATTGGGATAAGATGTTATTACTCAAAATAGAGTACATTTGTTAAATCGTTATTTATATTATCATTCTGTATTTTATATAAAACTAAAGCCGACATCTTATATTCATAGGAAGAATTTTTTCTTTAAAATCACGAGTTTTACTACTAATTCGTCAAGACGTAAAATATTTGTCCACTTTTAAATTTCATTTTCAAGAATGATTGTTTTTATGAGTGATCTTCGTTGAGAATATCAAAGAAGCATCAAATGAATATAGTTTAAAAATCACAATCGTTATCGATCTGTAAATTAACGCCATTACATATTACACAACCAACTAACGTTTATTAATGAGTGTATATTAATTTTGCCGACGCCGGCATTACTACTTTAAAATATGCGTTGCCAGCGCCGTTGACGGTGACAATTTATCAATAAGTCATAATTTCCACACATAACGAGTAAGTTCTGTGTTATTCATTTGACATTTTTTTGTATTAACGATAAACAAAATTTTGGCTAATATATAAAGAAAATTTAAATGAGAAAGAAAGTTTTATGTTGAGATTCTTATTTAGATATTTATTTAATCAACAGTAATAAGTAATTTAATGGAAACACATTATAGCGTTGGATTGGTTCTTTGTCATCAGACAAAAATAAATATCTGCCAATATTAGCTTCTTCATAATTAACCGCCTCCAAGTTTATTGTGTCTATTGGTGGTTTAACAATATTGTTGTGTCATATGTAAAATATATAGACAACATAACATAAAGTTTATCCAATATAATTTCTTCCATGTTCCAATTACATCTTAATGAGTATAGAATAAACTTGTGTACAAAACTTTATTGTTTGTTTATTGAATATAATTATACCTCACTAAAATTTATGAATAGAATCTTATTAAAACAGATTCACTAAAAAAATATACAAACTTTCATGCTTTTATAGGCAATAAATTTTAACATAAGTAGATTGAAATAAAATGAATCCCGAAATTTGTTTTTCCTGTTTTCATAAGTCCTTTGTTTAAATATAAGCTTAAACTGTTAGACAATGGATAATAGATTGAAACATATGAATAAACTTTTTTAAAGGTAAAGGTATTACTAATACAGGTCAATAATTTCTAAGAAAATCTAAGAAATGACGTTCGTAATGGTCTGATTTCATTTCTCCCACGTATGTAGCCGAAGCAACCTGAATAATGCTTAAAAAAATCTTTAAATCTTATAGTGAAAAACGTATTTGGCCAAAAGGGTGGCCACATTTTTTAGTTTACTTTTAAAATCTCTGAATATTATTTCTACCCGATTAAAAAAAATTAATAAATAAACATGTTTGAGAAAAAATTATCTTCAAATCATTTATCCGTTTATGAATGATTTATTTTAAAACCTATCTTCAAAAAAATACAAAATTTTCGTTATTTTGCAAATTTGCAAATTTGTTTGTTTCTTTTGTTATTTTTTGTTAAGTTCGGGAGTAGCAGGGCTGTATGTAGGGTTGCTAAGTGTGAAACTTTAAACAGCGAAGATAACAACTAACAGATTAATTATATTAGGTGGATAAATAAATTTACACACTTCAATTTTTTTTTATTTTGCTTAACCACTTTATTTTATTATAATTACGCGACATGTTTCAAAATAAAAAATAATTGAAGTGTGTAAATTTATTTATCCACCTTATATAATTAATACTATGAAATACCACAAATTAAAGCTCTCTACTATTAATACAACTAGCAGAGTTAATTGCTTAGATATCATTGAATAGCATTGTTTGGGTTATTTGTAATTAGCATTCACAAAATACTATAAATATCCAGTCTATACAGTTATATATAATTTTATAATTATAATATGTATTGTAAATACCAATATGTAATAATAAGCTAAATTTGACCTTAAATTGTGGCGAATCTTAACTTTTTACGAAATTTTTTTTCAAACATTCCAAAGATATAATCATTTTTGTATTTAAATCTTTTATACTTTAAAAGTTGGGTCTATTGGACCCCATAGACCGATTTTGATCATTCACGAATTCAAACTCACTTTTTATGGTTATAATACGTCACCAAAATTTCAGCTCGATATCTGAGTTTGTTTTTGAGTTATCGTCATTATGGACGGACGAGTTGAAGGGTAACCGAAAATATACTAATTACTTGTTTCTATGAACACCTAAATCAAATTTTTGTTTGTGCGGTCAATATTTCCTAGCGTTACAAACTTAATATATTTTGACATATTATATATATCGAGTATAACAAATAATCTATCCAACTAGAACATTTATAATAATGAATTTTTAAAATCTTACATAAAAATTTCCAAAATTTAAAAGTTTGTTATCGTTTATAACATTTGTACCCGACATCGAAGGAAAGAAAACTTTTCACCAAAATGTTGATTTTTTTTTTTAAATACCTTAAACTAACATTCATTTGATATTCAAACCTCGAAATTTTTAGTTTTTCAGTTTTAAATTTTCATCATTCAAAATCATGAAGATACTAATAAAGTCTAGAATTCAAAAGTATTCAAAATTCGACACCTCTTGTCATTTTAAGGGTATGCTAGAGGTTTTATGAGTACCTACATCAAATTTATGTTACTTCAATTATATATTATTACGTCATATATTTTATATTCATGCAGGACATATCGATGTGAAAGAAACGTATACATCTAAATAACTATTTTGTATATTGACATCTACCGGGCTTTTAATATAAAGATAGTTTCAAACAAATATTAATAAAAAATGAGTATAACATTATTTACGTTTTAACTTACGTCTTGTACCTTTTGGACTTGAAAAAGGTTTTTTTACAGACTTGATGTATTTTTGTGGGCTAATTTTAACAGAATACTACTCCACCGTACATTAAAAACAAAAAGAAAATCATCGAAGCCATGTTCAGCATAATTCAGTATAAAATTGCTTAATACAGTACTATATATAATAAAGTAATGTATGATTGAATTGTAATTAAAGAATGAAAATATTTTAAAATACTATATTCTTATAATAATTGCTTTATAAAAATGTTACCGTAGTTTTGGTTAAAATTTTGAAATTTTCAACGTAATGGATCATATGTATAGTATAATCAATGAAGTTTGTTTCCAATGTAAACAATCTCAGGTGACAACTATCTTGCCGAATTTCTTTTACATATAACTAAAAAATTTTATTTGGCTTTAAGTCTGAATTTAAATCAATATAGATACTTTTTTGTTTTGAAAATATAATGTAAATAATTCCATATTAATGATTACACATAAATATTAAAAATATCTGCTGTGACGTGTTACAAAATTTCCTTTTACTTTACCTGTTTGACATGTTTCAAAAAAAGATTTAAAAATTATTGTGTTCTGTGAACATACTAAGTTTGAAGGGAATCGTTGTAGCCATTTTCAAGAGAAACTTACAAACCAAAAAATCACTTGAATAAAAAATTTAACCAAAATCTTCGCGCCACAATATGAAGATAGATTTTTTGTTAAGTTTTGGATAAAGCATCAAGCGTTATATATAGTTGTTACACACACTCAGTCTCACACACACAAACTCACTCATAAAAACAATAAAAAACGCACACACACATATACTGCCCTTTGAAATCAGGGGATCTAAAAAATATATTTATGAAGACAACTCGATTTCAAAATTTTGATAGGATTACAATATTTTTTTTACTCAATGAGTAAAAGGAAGTATAACATATTCATATTTTATTTTAAATAAAACTTAATTTTAAAATTAATTAGTAACCTGCGGCATTTACCATACTATTGATTCTTTAGAAATCAAATGTGAGGTATGATTTTATGTTTCAAATGTAAATAAAATAGGTTGATATTTATTTTGTCAAACTTCTATTCATCCGACTCCTTCATCGTATCAATAGAATGGAAGGTCTAACATACATGTAAAGTTATTTGAGTACACTTAGGCATACGTTATATATAATATATTGGTTTCAGATTTGGGGTAAATATTTCAAGTTTACTTTATTTGTAAATGGCATGTTTTCAAATGTTATTAAATTCTTAATTAGATAATGTATTCTGACGATCATCAATATTGTATACAAGTATACAGGTTGAACAAATATATCAAGATTTTAATTATTTTCTGATTAGAAGTGTAGGATAACAACTTTTCTGAATTCATATATTAAAGTAAAAAGAATCCTAACTTGTAAAAATCCTTACTTGTTTTGTAAAATGTACATACACTGGAAAAATATAGACAAACAGCTCATCATAGATAATAGAACATGCGGACCTAATTTCCATTTTTGTGATTACAGCCAATAAGCCATCTAAAATATAGATACTATGGTAGTCTTGTACCCCATTGTTCGTTTTTTTTTTTTTGTATATCAAATGTAAAAATTTAAACAACCCTGAGTGAGTTGAAGTACCTTCTCTTGCGTAAATCCATGCTTATGGTTCAGCTCGAGCGTAGCTGTCAAAGAAGTAGCTGTGATATAAATCTGTGTTGGGTATCACATACCCTAGTGAACGGTTTTGTATAGGAAGGACTTAATAGCTTAAACAACTATTGACACTTTTTATAACAAACATGGTGGAACAAACCCCCTACGTGTATAAAGAAATGTGAGTGTATTTAGACGAGTACTGTCTGTAGTGAGTTCTGGTGGGTATACTCAATTGCAGTCACGGCAACTTATCTGAGCAACCATTAATTATACACTTTTGGCCAAAAAACACTGATAGTCCAAACCTTGTGTCCCAGTGTACCATATACGTTAGTAAATTGACGTAACATTTAATCACTGCTAATTGTTTGAAAAGAATGAACCTACTAGCGTAATCACTAGTACTAGCTCATTTAGAATGTTTCACTTTTTATTTTTAGCTTGGAATCAAATTTTATCGAAAATTTTTTTTATGGATTTTCGTATAATTTTTTAAACCAAGTTATTAAATTAAAATTAACAAATTTGACTTTAGACTGAACTGTAACCTCCAAATACTAGTCGCGCATTACTTTTTTTCCATCATTCAATAGTAGGAAATATTTTCTTCCTCTTAAACTATATTTTGTAAAATATTTATGGATTTGCTCAATTATCGTTACTTAAACATAAAATAATAAATTTAAAATAATACAAACTTCATGCCTACTTAAAGTCGGGTAAAAATTAGGGTCAATAAAATTTTCGAAATTAAATTTTTTAGTATATTTTCATACAATTGTTAATATTTTTCTGTAATTATTTCAAGCTGTATCAGTTAATATATACCATTTGTGTAGAATTAAATCAATTGACAATTTAACAGTTTAATTTCCTTTTTGTAAATAATACTTTTTAAGCTATTTATAATTTATGCAAATTGGAAATTGTAATATATTCTATCAACAAAAAAGTATTGTTAAATTTTAAAAATTTAAAACGCCTATTTAATGTTGGTAAGCATTTATAGAAAGTTCGACAATAGTTTATTAGAAATGCCTACTACAACATTTTATTATTTCCAGAATGTGTTATATTAATTAGAACGGAAAATCATAGTGTAACACATTTATAAAATCAGTTCAGTCATACGAAATTATTATTTGGCATCATAAACCTACATAAATTTAACAATTTTCTACTAAATATTTATGTGTCAGGATGTTTGAATGTGGGTCTATGGTGTGGTTAGGTATATGTTAATTTACATTGTATATTTATTAGGATAGAACGAAATTTTTCTCCCTTTTGGATACAATTCATTTTATGTTAAAAACATTTCTTAGTTTTTCATATCAGGTGTTATTTAAAATTATATTGATTTTAATTTAAAAGAAACCTAAAACGACCAACTTCGTTATGATCATAAACTTGTATGTTCAATCTCTTCGGTAATTTGTTTTAAAAAAAAATTTTTTCCTGTATGGACTGCATATTTAGAGTATTTTTTGAATTCTAATAGTTGAAAATGATTCTCACATTGATACTAAGCTATATGTCAAGTATCAATGAAATTAATAATTAGTTGTTATTTTCACTAATTACATATAAGTTCAATCTCAAGGCTCTTAGATGAAGTAAATGTTTTACAGAAAGAGCTAATTGTTTTGTAAAAATGATTGCTGAATTCTACAATGCTTGAGAGCTTATTAACTTCTTTTTCCACACATGTCTATCTATATCAATTGTGCGTTAGCAACCCACAGTTCTGTACTTATTATATGACTGTTGAAAAACCACAACAAACGCAAAACTTCATTTTTATTAACGCCATCCATACTCATGATTAAATTTTACTGTATATATTTGGTTTGTTTATTTGTGATGGAATTCCAGAAAGAAAAAATCAATCAGAAAAAAAAAGTGATTTTCAAACAGTAGTTACAAAACTTTCTTTATTTGCCAATGGTGTAGAAGAACATAATTATGACACAATGACGCATATAATATAGTATTGGAAAAATTAACAATTTAATATCTAACAAACGTTTTCTCAGAAAATAATAAATTATTGTATTAAAGAATATTCATTCAAATTTTGTACATTATTTTTTCATTTAAATTCAATAATATTTATATAAACACCTGGAACTATTGGTATGCAAAAAAGTAACACTTCTAAAAGCCAAAATTTTATATCCTATTACCGAATAAAATTGATGGGAAAAGTTTTTTCCGAAACATATTTATCAAAAACATAGAGCTAGGGATTTATATACGTTCAATAGTTCAACTGATATTAAACAGATAGCTTTATATATAAAAAAAAAATTACTTACAAAAGCTGTTGGATTTGTAGGAACATTTGTGCAACATTCGTTATCGTGCTCAATAGTTGTGGGACGATGACGTGAAGGACTTGTGGATGTGGAGCCAGAACGACGGCGCAAGCGCGACAAAGCAGTGCGTATTCCCTCCGTGACGATATACTAATCACTATGTGTATTAATTTTATTTGATTTTTATTTTTCCAATTAAAACAACTTAGTCTTTTTATTATAAAATCTTTTGTTTTAATTGAATTGATTCAAAACATAATAGAAATGGAAAATATTTAACAAAAATGATAGAAAAAAAAAATTAAATAATAATATTTAGGAAAAAAGTTGTTTTATGAATTCGTTATTATTATACACTTGCACTAAAAAATGTTTTTTGTTTTTTTCACGGAATTTTTTTCGCATTTTATGAAATTTTTATTCACAATAAATTATTGAAAAATATGTAGGTACAAAAAAAAAATTATATTAAACATAAATTGATATAATTTTAGTTAGTCACTTATGATGACACAATATACATCGAGCACCGACAAATATTTTTCTTTTTCTTCAAGTAAAAACTCGTCTGTAAAAGAAAACAAAATTGAATCAGTATATCTTATTTACACAATTAACTCTCATAAATAAGTTGTTCGTATAAAAGCATTAAATATTTATTCAATACGAAGGTATAAAATAATTATAATTATTAAGTGGGACATTCGATAGTAAAAAGACAGCATTCAATACTAGCATCTATTCGTTTATATTTCAGAATATCTATTACGGTATTTTTATTTTATCTGGAATGCTTATTTTTAGTAAATTTTTAAAAAAATACAAATATGCAATCTTTATTTAACTAAATTGTATAGTAGGCAAAAAAGCCACGACGTATATGTTATTAAAAATAAATTTAAAAATACAAATTGGTTCAATTGATTAAGCACTGACTAATTCTGCAAAAGACACAATACAAAAAAAAAAAAAAATTATTACTAAAAGAGCGGAAAGCTTTTTTTTAACTTGGAAAAATACACAAAATTATTTTAAACAAGAAAATGGAAATAATTACATAAATTTAATTAGTTTGCCAATAGGAATTTTAATAAAACTTTGACCTACAATATTACCTTAATTGAGTATTTAAAAAAAATTGAATGTTATCTTATTACAAAATTTTTCTCTATAAAATAAAATTCTTCATTAAAATTCCAATTATTTAAAAAAAATCCTCTAAATCTATTACTACCCTATTAGTATTAGTACCCTTGGCTTATTAAATAACTTGGTATTATCGACTTGACGGATTTATGTACTCACTATTAATCACTCACTATTTTATGATCTCGTCTATTTAAAAGCTAAAACTCTGGTGTGATCAATCTCTGTTTATAAAGTTATCGAAATTTCCAAAGACAAAAATTATTTTTTTTAATTTCTTACATCTTTCAAATTCTCCATTTAAATTCCATTTAATAATTGAAAAACCAAAACCCTCTGTATTTTATGAACTGTTTAAAAATTGAAACTCCAATCTGATGAATCTCTGCTTATAAAGCAGTAATCGAAATATCCAAAGACAAAAATTGTATTTTTTTTTTTTAATTTGTTACACAATTATCATTATTTAATATTAATTTATCAAATTGTAATTGGTTTTTTAGAACCGACGAAAACATAATATTTTAATTCGATTTATATTACACATTTGTTTCTAGAAATTTTAAAACATTTATAAATAAATAAACATTATTTACTTACAAAATCATAATAAATAATAATTTAGTTGATCATTTTTAGTTATTTAACATTTAATAAAGAGATTTGAAATTTTAATAAAACTTGCTGAAGTACAGATCGATTAGAAGGACATTCGTATTATGTTTTAATTTCAAAAAATCAAATAATTAAATGACTAATACAAGAATGTATCACGCATGTACATACAAAATTCTCATTAAAATTTAATATTTCACGAAACGTGAGAGCGCTGTATCTCCAAAACGGTAATTGATAGGTGAGATATTTGTAAAATGACACCATTCCGAACATCTCCAGTTTCTGAATTAATTCGCCCAATAGTGATGAGTTTGTTGCGTGCTCGCCTAAATGATTTTAACAGGTAGATCGCCAGATCGAAGGACTGGCATGAAATGAAAGTTACTCACGTAAATCGAAAATGTCGATATGTGCTAAAATTTTGGAAAAGAAAGTTTTTTTAAGAGCAATGAGTACAATATTTCTCGCAATAGAAATATTGGCAAACATGACTCGGAAGTAAATTAGGTAAAAAATTTCGATGTATTAACAAATTACGATCATATTTATACAGTAACTAATTACGTGTAAAATCTAGGTCGCATATCCAAATGTTAAGGTTGACCAGCGACAGTCTAATTTTTCGATCTGTTTATACATTTTTCACAAAAAAGGTTATACAATGGTCTGAAATTCATTATAAATTGTTTGGTTTTATAATAAAATAAAAAATAAGCCCATTTTTGTTGTTCAATATTCATTCTAGTTTTCTTTGACATACTTTGCAATTGAACGAAGTGGGTAGATGTGTAAAAATAAACTTGACTTTTTTAATTGAAAATTTAATATTTTAAAGATTGAATAACATAAAAAAATATTCAATTAAACAATTTACGATAGTAAACAATGAAAATGAAAAATAAATATTGAAAATAAATAGTTTATATATGAACATATCTAAAATGAATTGAAAATGTTAAACTAAAACAATGTGAAAAATAGTGAAAAAGTTTCTATATATGTATGAAATACACTATTGGTATTAAATGATTTTTAAATCAATAACAGGAACACTTTGGATTTGTTCAATAACATTGTATTTGACTTTGAAAGACGAATATATACTTACCAAATGGCTCACAAAATTGTTTCTTGGTTTTCCTATACTAAAAAAGTAGTACTTGCATAAAAGCTCTATATTATACGAAATTTTCTAAAATATGTACACTACAAAAATTTCGTGTTATGGTAGGTTTGTTTACTCGCTCAAGCAACTTACGGAAGTCGATTTGTGCATGCTAATTTGCACAAATTAAAGTTTGCTTGTGCTAACCGTTTACATGTTCATCTTAGTTTTCATTAGAAGACCTAGCTGCAAAGTTGTGGGACTTACTCTCTCACACTCAGACTTTTCCCGATTCCCGATTTCCTCAAGGGAATTAACTACTACAAAAATGACCAGTCTTTATGTTTTAATGAGCGCTCAACTTAAATGGGAGCATAATATATGTATAAGCCAAGAAATTTAGCTGAAGTAAATTTTTTTTCTGTTCAAAATTGACGATATTTGTGTAAAATCTACGCATAAACGAGAACTATTAAATTATCAAAATTCAAATAGAGAAAATTATATTTTGTAAATTATGTGTAGTATCCTACCTTTAGTCAATTTTTAAAGTGTAAGTATATATTCAATTTAAATCGCAATGGCTTTAACATTTTCTACATTTCAATTTTCAGTTATTTTCGTCTGAATAAATTTTGCACATGGGTAGAAAATGTTGCTTTTGAAGTTGCAAAACGTTGTTTTACACAACAGTTTCTTAGCTTGGATGTTAATGGTAGTTGAATTAAATATGAATAAAGAAAACTTATTTCCTCTCTGTGCTTTGCTACAGGGGAATCTCAAAAATTGTTGTAGTTGAATAAGAGAAAAAATAACCAGATTACAAAACAACTATTTTAATATTATACACATACGGAACCGTAGTATTGTATGTTTCCAACCTGTATTTAAATATCCATTACATATTAATTTACATTGATCGACGTATTATTATTATTTAATATATTATCCTGTTTACTTGTGAACAGTTTATTTATAAACCATTAGTTCAGTTTTTATTTACATAGGATTCGATTCGAGTTTTAAAAATAAATTATTCTAGATTAATAATTGTCCCAAAGATACTATAAAATTATACTAGAATTTTTTTAAAGAAGTAAGTCAGTAATTCGAATAGTTCAAAATGCATGATAGAGGTCCAAAAAAAGATAATAAAGAAATATAACAAAAGCTTTAAATATCTATGAGAACTTCATAAATTATTACGGCTAATCTAAAATATTTTGTAAGTTCCACATACATGCCCATCTTTGAATGTGATGTGTTAAAAAAATCACAATCGATTTCTGACATAAATAATGATATTTTCTTTTTATTTACCTTTTTTTTTAAATCTGTTTTTCAATCAACATTTATTAGTAAAAATTTCAGAAGTGAAAAAAGCAATTACCAGTTTCAATTGTTTAAGTACCAGGCATATGGTTGGGACTCTTCAACTCATTAGCCTGTCGGGTATTTATTTCGTAAAAAACACTAAATTATATGCATTATAATTATGTTTTTATTACCTGAATTTAGACTTATCAACCAAAAATGATTTGTTTTAATTAAAAATACTTTTTTGTGTTTTGTGAAGATCTATTGAATTGTGATTTGAATCTATTGAACAAAAACGACCGATTTTTCCCAGTTAGGAACCGAAACTTTGTCAAGTCTTTGAGCAACCATATTGAAATTTTGATTCTGATTTTTTCTAGCGAGACACATTTTAGACAAAATAGAATATACACATATTCAAAATATGTAATTAATCTTTATTATATATTTCGATGTCTAGTGTAGGTTAGGTAAAAATTTTAATATACTAAAAATTTGCTCGAACAACAAAATCGTAAAAGAAATGTTCATTCTAAAAATATTTTATTATAATTCAATAGTCATTCAAAATTACCAAAGTAACTTAAAGAACCCGATTGGAAAATCCAAAGAAAGTAGTTTACAGTGTTTTTTTTAAAACACTCAAGAATAAGATTTGCATTTTAAGTTTTGAACAATAAACTGATTTTCCCAATCTTGAATTGACAGAACATTTGAAGTTTCGAAACATTTGAATTGATGAGCTTAAAATCATTTGAAATAATAAACTTAAGTTTCTGGTTTAATAAACAACATATACAACACTGCATGAAAACGTTAAAGTAAACCAACATTTATGTTGATATTTATAGCTTAATATGGATTTAAGCAACTAGCGTATCGTCAGAAACAGTGACAACACCGAGAAAAAACAGCTTTTAAACACAATGTTCCTATGCATTGCTTTCTCTATGTCTTTATTCAAAATTTTTATATTTTCATTTAAATTTGAGGCCTTTTACCTATTAATAAAAATAATACAATTTTAAATCTTTATACATAACAAATTTCTAAATCTAGAACAATAAAGCATTTTATAAAGATAAAAAACTTCATTATCATTAAAGGTCATTTAACAAAAATGTTTTTCACAAAAGTCACAAAGCCCAATGATAAATTTTTTCATTAAAAATTAAATTTTAATTATATGAACACAAATAAAATGGAGTAAGAGAAGTAGCTGCGATAACAAAATCTTAATTAGGACATGTACATTTTTTGTTTTATTCAATTTGGAAAAAAAAAAAAAATTATTTTCATCTCAAAATAGAAATAATTTTATTTTTACAAGGCGTTTATAATATACATGTAAACAATATTAAACGCAAGACCAATTAAAAATAACAAATGCAAGTGTTATTTACTCGACAAATCGTTTAGTTTCAATGTTTAAATTAATTTTAGCATTTATAAAATACACTAAATATGCAGTATATATAGTTACAATAGTATATTATCTAACACTTATTGTATTTATGCTTATTATTTGAGCGGAAATTGAAACGAATCTAAACCGTATGAAAATGTTCCAAATAAAATTTATTTGTTTTTTAGAAATAAACGCTTTCTGTATTTAAAGTTTTCTTCTATCATCTCATGATTTAAAAATTGTGTGAAGTATCTAGTGGACTCAATTTATCGATTTTACTCATTTACGATTTAAAACTTACTTTTTTTTTTTAGAGAAAATATAAATTTGATTAATTGTGATTTCGGACTGACTAATAGGTAGTTGGGAAAGGGCTAATATGGTGATTCGACACACTAAAGTTTAATCACTACATACAATATTTTCTATTGTTATAATCTTTAGATTAAATTTAATATACTCTGACTAATTTTATTTATATGTCCATTTCTGCAATGACTATTTACATGCTGTATGCTTATTTGTAGATAGCAATCTCCTTAAGCTATACAGTAAACAGATATCCAATATATTGCAGTTTTTAAATTTTTCAGGAAAGGTACAAACAAATTTTATCGAGGCACGGGTTTACTTAAAGTGTCAGATAGAGCTATATTTATGGCATATTTTACCACCATACTTTTGTTGCTAATGCCATTTTTGTACAAATTAATTTATTTTTCACATTTTTTTTTATATAGCCATATAAAAATTGTAAGCGTTTACAATGTCTTTCATATCCAATATAATCATGTTTTTAAATTTGAAAACTATAAAAGTACAGCTATATTTTGCAGCCAAACCCAACGTTGAAATTTTTTGGCTATTACAATTTACCAGTTACAATCATGGTGAAAAATAATGATGTCGTCCGGTAATCTGCTTATAACTTGTAAATGGCTATAGCAAAAAAAAAATCAAATTGGAAGTCAAATTGAAGTGTTAATATTCTATTCGACACTATTAACAAATGCGTGGCCAGAAAAGTTTTGGTGTTTTGATAAAAATATGAACACTTAAACATATTGGATATTAAATATAAAAAGATGTGGTAAAACGCTTATAGTTTCTGTATGGTAATCGCAAAATCTCAAGAGTAATGTATAATACAGCCAAGATATCTTCATTTGATAGTTTATTTCGTCAGATAGTTACATAACAATTTTCTTTATATTTCGTCAGAAATTAAAATTTTGTTTATTTACCAACAATGATAGTGTGTCCTCCAGAAACATGCTTGTGACTGATCATAGACAAAAAAATCTGATTTGGTGTTAAAATTTAGGCTAAGTATATCTCTTTTTGATCTTAAGTATATCTCTATTTGATGTTGGTTTTCACAAACCCGTGGCTGAATTAAAATTTTTTGAGCTATGTTTAAATCAATTTATGCAGCTTTCATGTTTAAAAATAGTGGCTAACTGGCTAACTTAGTTAAATATTAAGCTACCTAAGCAGTTATATCTCGGAGACGGCTTGAGGAAACAATTTTTTATAGCAAAAACATCGCAATAAACTTTACTGTACTTTGATGAAATGATGACCTTGTTTGATAAAACTTGAAAGTGACTTAGGGCAAAATTCGTATGGAGAGTAAGTTATATATCAATAAAATAAAATAGATCTCAACATTCTTCATTAACATAATGTATGTTTTCGATAGTGAATCCTAACAAAGATTTATATGTTCAAAAAATACATAATATTTGTTGTATTTGAAGGGAGAGGATGTATGTTGTATAAAGGGATATATTTTTAATAATTTGGTTTTTTGGTAAATACACTTGTTAACTATTTATTTTATTTTATTTTAATTCAAGAAACTTAATTAGAAAGGTGAAGCCGTTATAGGTTACATCGCAACTTGTTAAATGGATTAAAAATTAAACTTGTGAGTCTACAATAATTTATCAAAGAAAAATTTATTAAATAAAAAATATTATATTTTGTAGTTCATTACTATTTCATTTAATAGTGAATAGCCAAAAATTAATTAAAATTAAAATTGAGAAAACAACCGCCGCTTGTGATTCATGCCATGTTAACGTGTGCGTATTATATCTGCGTCAGTGTTTATATGGTTATTTTATAAAATGTAAAAGTCTAATTTTTAAATACTGCACGACAATGATAAAGGAATAATAAAAACAAACTAATTAAACAGTTTAATAATGAATGAAGAACTAAGTAAAGTAATAGAAAAATGGATAAAATAATATGAATAAAATTGAAATATAATATAACCTTCGTTTATATGACAAAATATGCTTTTTACACGATATTCAAGTCTTCGAAAACATTTGGATGAATAATGATTGTATGTCTTATTGAGGGAATGTGTAAGGGAGAGATATAGGTAGACTCCCTTTCTGAGACGGAGATATTATTCAATTTGTTTATTAAATTATATAATATACTAAGGCATCATTATATGTGAAAATGACCCATTTAGAACTAAGTAAAGTAATAGAAAAATGGATAAGATAATATGAATAAAATTGAAATAGAATACAACCTTCGTTTATATGACAAAATATGCTTTTTACACGATATTCAAGTCTTCGAAAACATTTGGATTAATAACACAAAATTCATTATTTTAACAAGAAGCTTGGAAAAATATTAAGGCCAATTTATGCAATTGTATTAAAAATATAAAATAAATGCATCGAAATGAACCAAAAAATGGATCAAGAAATGATACTTACGATGGCCATAGAAAATACCGTTTGGCAACTGGATGTCATCGGCTTTGATTCTCGGCAGATGTTTAATATTTCCAATAAATTATATTTTTCGATAGAATAATAGAGCAATAGTAGTTTATCTATTGAAGTATAAATGCCATTTTTAATTTTTCAAATAAAATGTTAATACAACAAAAGTTGCTAAACATATCTAAGTTTTCGAATCCGACAATCGCACAGGGAATATTAAAAATGCACTTATATTCATTTATTACAACAGCTGATAAATGTAAAGAATGTTAAACGAATCGCAACTAGATAAGATTACTTATTAAGGCAGCTTATTCCTTACAATCTATGCTAATCGACATTCTTCGAACTTTGAATATTATGAGAAATATCACTGAAAATCAATAAACCGTTAATAAATATATATGGAATATACTAGCAAGTTGAAATCTTGATGATGAAAGTGTGTTTAAGTTCGTGACTGAGCAAAATTAAATCCAATGAATCTATGACCCAGCTCTTAAACCATAAAGAAAAAGAAAATTTAAAGACAAAATGTATATTTTTTAAAAACAAGCCATTTTTGATTAAAACATTTTTTTCACAAATTGTTTAGGTTAGCCACAATTTCAGATCAAAAGTAATTTATAAGAATATATTATATTCCCAACACACATAAATATTAAATATGTATTTTTTAATTATATGGACTGCTTATTTCGGGTATTTTATGACTATTTATCATTAAACGTTTATCATTAACGGTTCAAACATTGATACTGAACAATAACTCGATATTATAGTTCAGTATTAAACCATCAACTCTCACTTGTTATTATTCATATAATTTTATCTTTGATAACCCTCAAGCAGTACAAACTAAAGTTCAAAATTTATGTATACACTAAAAATAGAAAATATACAATGAAAAGAAACATGGGGTATTAATGGTCTCTTACTCACACACTCTGTGTTTCGCGATTGTATTTTAACCGCTTCTCATTTCAAATTACACCACAAAAGTTGTATATGTTTTTGCAATCACATTTCATTTTCATAGCTTTGGGAACAATTTTTTGAAACCATACATTTTCCCGCTATTCGATATGTTTCGGAGAAGAAAGTTTATGAAAGTATATATTTCGGCACCAAATCTTTAGCTTCTGCTGAAATTTCAGGATTTTAATCTGCCAAAGGCTAATTTATGTGCAAGGTGTACTACACTGTTAGTGGAAGCAAATTAGTTCTTTATTTCGGGAACTGGTCAAAACTTCGATTTTGCTGATTTTTTTTACCTTTCTAGTAGGCAGTTCTTGTAATGGAGCCAAACTTCGCCTATCCTTAATTTGCACATATCCTAAGGGTTGTAGGTCCCTAGAATCGAAACCGAACTATTTTAGAGATATGACTGTGACCATCCCTACTAAGGAATGCAAATTACAAGATATAGAATGAACAAAAATTATATCTCCCCGTGTTATATATAACCTTTATTTTTGTCACTTATACTTCGATAAAATAAAAGATTTTCTAAGTATTCTTGAAAAATTGTTCAAAAACATGCCTTTTAATATGAAAATCGGACATTCTCGATCACGAATAACTCAAAAAGTATTGGTTTTTCCAAATAACTTTTGTTATATCATGAACAAAAATTATTTTTCGAAAAAATTCAAAAGGCGTAGCCAAAAATAGTAAGGCAACGTCCGGATCCTTCATATGCTATCGTGTTGATAGAATGCGGTGCTCTATTTTTGCAAACTCAATTCTATCCAGATTCTGGTCTATTAATACTGAAATTTATTAGAAAAATACCTCTTTTACTTTTTGATAACGTTAATAAAGAGGCATTAATTCCTGTTTAACTATACGATTTATCTTTAAGAAAATAAGTTTATACCCCTTTACTCTATTATTGATACAATGCTCCAAGTATTGCTCTTAGGTTTACGTTTTATTTCAAATTGACGTAGACCATTAAAAAATTCTTAAACCTTCGTGTTTTTGTTTTTGTTTTCTTTGTATATAAGAAACATACAATATAATATGACTCCCAAGTGTCCATTTCACCTGTTCTCTATATAACAATTGTGTTATTTAAAATGTCGTCTACATGTTTTATGTTTACCCATGAGGTGTAAGAAATGGAGAAGAAAAATTCGGTATTTTACTTTTTAACCATAATTTTTCTAACGAAAAAAATTTGTTTTTTTATTCTATAAAAGAAAACAAAGTGAAAAATCAATAAATATAAGTATTATTAAATGCGACTTTCTGAATTGAAATCGTTTAGAATGAAGTTTGAACAATGAACAGCTATCGTTAAAATCGGATTTCATATAAAAATGTTTTCATATAACATCGGATTTCATATAATATTCTTTCAAAAAAACATTTCAATTCACGTCTTTTTATATTAGAATTATTTCAACCTTTACCTTGAAGACTAGAAGACCCAGGGCCTTTAGATCAATTTTAGAAGTGCAACAAAATTATAAAACATAGATCATACAGCCATGCGATTTTTTGTATTATTTTCAACGATGATGGAAAAATAGAGCACCGCATTCTATCAATAAAATTGTACTAACAATAGCTTAAATATAAACAATCCGGGTGTTTCCAAACTAATTTTTTGGACAACGCTTTTGAAATTTTTCGAAAAATAATTCTTTTTTCGTGTAATAAACAAAAATGTTTTCCAAAAACCAATACCTTATAGTTGTTCGTGATCGAAAATGTCCCTTTTTCATATAAAAAGGCAAGTTTTTGAACAATTTTTCAAGAATGGCTGGAAAACCTTATATTTTATCGAAAAAAGTTTAGATGACAAAAATGCAAAGTTAAATGCAAAAAATCGCAATTAAAACATAAGTTTTTGAAACATATAAGTCACTACTCGCTTAAAATTGTATCTCTTCAGTATCACCATGCTGAAGAGAAGAAGATCTTTCAGGACGGATGAATCTAGTATTAATATTTTTAAAAGGTAGAATTATCATTAAGTAAGAAATGCTGATATTATTAAGAAGATTGGTTGAAGAGCTTATAATAAAATAAAATATTCTAATTATAGAATGCGGACACAATTTTTGATCTCATTCCCTTTATAGGCAAAAATTTTTGAACCTGAACTTGTGCTCTTTTTTACATTTATGTTTTTGAAGGGATATTCAATTTTTCGTAACTTAGAATGATGAAAATAACTTAGAATGGGATTCTTGAAACAGTGTTCAAATTTTTTATAACAATCGATAGTAAATAGTCGTAGAAATAACAATAGCTCGGTAATTTTCTAGCGCTAGTGTTTTTTATAGTAAGCAGACATCAATAAAATATTAATTTTAGAACTCTATAACACTCAAACTGACTTGTAGTTTTTGTATTTCAACCACTTTGCAATATTCTCAGTTATTGGTTTTTCTGCGCCAAAAAACAATAAAATTGACACTCATCTATTATCGTGTTAATGATAACTACAATCTTTTTATTTATATATTGAAGAAACTTAATTACATTTTTTATTTACAATATGAGAACTACAATATCCGTCTTAATAAATAAAATAATTTTTTTCATAAAATATTAATAGAGAGACTGATGTTAGTGCCACCTATTGTTATGATTGTACTAGATAGATTAAAATATATACAATATTGGAAAATTTTTATATCATAATAAATGCCAATTGGAAATTTATAGCTTTGGCCTCAGGCATTAGATATTTTAAAAAGGTTTAACTTTCTTTTTTGCTATACATAAGTACTTCATCTATTTCTACAAAAATTATCAAATTTGACAAAGCAAAATGAAAAAGGTTAATAGCAAAACTAAAAACTTATTTATAAAAATATAAAATTAATTTCTTTATTAGATGTTAAAAAAATGGTAGCAGAATCTCGCTACAAATCAAAAAGTAAATAAAATAATAATAATAATATGTATTAATAATGGCATGTTATAATTTGTATTAATATTGACGGTAATCTATTAATTTGTTTGTTTCTCAATATATACAAATATATATATATATATATATATTTGTATATATATATATATATATATATATATATATATACATATATATATATATATATATATATATATATATATATACAAATTTTTATATATATATATATATATATATATATATATTTATATAAAATGTTATTCTCTTGATAACGCATTTATAATGTTTATTTTTTACAACATACGATTAAACTTTGAAGTGTATAGTCATTATTTGATATTTTTCAGTTGCCTGAGGATGTCTTATTAAAAAGACGAAATGCCACATTTTTAAGCAATAGTATAATTGTTTTGTCTACATTATCCTTTTCTGAAAAAATATTCACGTTATTTTGTAATTTATTTCCACCACAATTGTAAGAAATCATTATTCCAATAATTAAAACGTGTCGATGTACGATTTTCAATTGATTTTATTTCAAGCATTAGTTTTTTTTTTTCCATTAGAATATTTACATAGATACATGTTTTGAAAGTTGAAGGTGTTTTAGCTGAAATTAAAACGCAAAGTGTGATATAAATTTTTTCTATGAACATGTACTTATTTTTATTTACTGTGAAAATGAGGAACCTACTAACATAGCCATCACGTAATTTTTGTAAGACAGATAAATATATTTTTAATTATTGCCATCCGACCCGGTGTTCGTCAATTTTCAATCCATTTAAGTTTACTTCAGTAATTTCTAATTGTTGAATTGCGCAAAAATTTTATATTAATGACGAATGACATTACTATACAGGTAAGATATTTTATATTAGAGAGATATTCCGGTAAATATTTTAATTTTAAATTTAACTTCTATACACTACAACATTGTTGTGTTAAATAACGTTTTTAGTTTAAGATGTATGAAAATTAAAATTAACAATCAATCAAGATACATGCTGTTTAAATTTACTATATAAAAAGAAAGTAGTAGTATAATTTTAAACTGTAGTTTTTATTTAAAATCACGATTGGACCAGTTGTTTTAATATTCAAATTAAAAATTTTCAAAAAAAAAAGTATTTATTTTATAATTTTCTTCATGAAAGTTTTGTTAATGCTAGATTCGACTTGATAAATGTAATTACAGACTCTTTCAAATTCATGGAGTCTACATTCGATTTAAAATTCCGAATTAAAAATCCTGATTGAATAATTATACTTATTGTATTCTACTTTCAGTAATGGATATTAATAAAAATTTCCAGTATTGTAGCTGATAATAATAATATATTAGATAGAATATTAGTTACTAAAAGAAGTAATTTAGTAAACAATATAATATGAGAATAATATGTAACATTTTTTTTTAAATCTATTCCCCATGCTATTAACAAAAGGTTAATGAAACTCAAATGTCAAATGCAAAATATTTAATAACAATAAGTTATTTTTAGTGATTCTCATGGCAAATATTACAAGGCATTCATCTCTAATAAACAAATATTTATATGATTTCATTCGTTAAACGGTATAGTTTTAACTTTTAGAAACCAAGCTGCACGTCAATAGTGGCAGTTTCATTTACATTTATATGCCTTTGACTGTGATAAAAAAGATGGTGATAATAGGCGAAAATACAACTCACTCACACCGCGACATAATCAGAGAATCTCAAACATAACCAACTCTTAAATTTTTTAATTTGGTCATTTGATAGTTTGTGTACTTTGGATACAATTAGAAGGATTTATCTTAATTATAATTTTTATTAACTACTACTATTTACTATTAAATTGAGGAATTTAATGTCAAGAGTAAAATTTTTGGTTATATTTTTCGGTTACTATGTAATAATTTTCGTCTTTTCTATTTAATTGATTTTGATTATATTCTAGTGTTTATTGTTGAGTTATTTAAGTGTCCTTAAATGATATTCTGTTTGTGATTATTGATTTTAGTTTTATGTAACATAAAGCCGATTTATCAAATAATTATTTTGGATTTCTGTGTAAACGTATTAATGTTTTTTCTAACTAATAATAATACAAAATTAAAGTACAATTTTTGAACATTGAAACAAATTTTAATAATGTTGATTTTTATAAATTACTATTGATTGTATTTAATATAAAACCGCCTTAATTGTACATAAAAAAAAAAAATATTCTAACTGAATCCCACGCATATGTAATTTATTTTGAATGCAAACCACTTTTTGTTTTTTAATTATCCGATCGTGATTTTTTATTCAATCGACTTAGAAATTAAATAATAATAATATTATTTTGTATTTAAATTGTAAAAGTAGAAATGATGTATAGGTTTTAGCTTGTAAAAATTTTTTGTGCAATTTTATTGTTACAGTTACTTTTTTTAATAAAAATTCCATCAAAAACATTCTTATTTATTTATAGTCAAGTCTTATTTATTCTAGTAACTATAAAATGAAATTAAAATTGGATTCCGCGATTACAGTACTTTCAGTGTCACGGTCTCCGTGAACAAGCATAGTAGTAACAAAACAATCACGATATTTTAATAAAACGAAAAATTGAGAAAATCTTATTATTATCATCCATATGTACTAGTGCGTACTAATATTATAAATGTCAAAGTATCTTTGTCTATTTGTTGGTTTATTACCTTTTCATGCATTTTCTTGAGATAGATTGGACCTATGTCTTAGGCTACTTTTAATCGCGAAAATTATTAAAAAATTTTTAAAAATTAATCATCGAATTTTAATCATCATATTATCTGATTAATGTATTAATTTTTTGATTGTGATTTGTTATCAATGGTTGTCAATTCTTCACTTATAATCACAAATTAAATATATTTAATTTTTTATAAACCAAATACGTTAAAAATCATTTTTACAGTATAATTCTTTAAAGGGCCTTTATGTTTTTTTAAAAAAATATAAAATAATTTTGGTTTTAATTTGCGAAGTAGTGTAATATTTTGAAGGCATATTTCAAAAATAATTTACAGATTTCATAATATGCAATACTTAATAATAGATAATTTGGTAAAAATTCTGATAAGTATATTAAATTCTAATTAGGTTTATAAATTTTTGATGAATTGGTATAATTTAGTTTCACAAAATTGAAAGTTTGACTATGAAAAATTCAATCTTACTTAATAAGTGCTAAAGATATTCTGCGTATCTATCTGTCTGTTAGTCTGTTGCCTTCAAAAAAATGGTCTAAAAAGAAAAAAATATTTTTTTAAACTTCTCCTGTGACCAATTACCTTTCGAAGTTGGCGTCAATTAAATAGTGAACTAAACCATTGATTCGTTGGCGGTGACTGAGAAACGAAATTGGTCACAGAGATTTTATTTATAGAAGTTAATAATTTAAAATTATTTTTTATGATTTAATTAATTTTGTTTAGAGTAGTTCTTCTATTAAAAATTTTTATTAGAATAGTAGATATTATTTGTTAGGAAAATATTTTGAAGCAAAAGTTTAAAAGTTTTTATTATTATTTTATTAATTAAAAATATTAATATTATTTTATTAAATTTTAAATTTGCATAATAAATTTTAGTTGTTAATCTTGTGAATCTTTTTTATTTTTTCCATGAAAGACGAATTCTAAATAATACACATATGACTTTAGACTCTAGTTTCATTAAAATTTATGTTATAAACACAATAATGATTGAATCATCTAAGTTACATTTAAGTAAGAAACATGGTAAAAATCCATATAACATGCCTTGATATCTTTATACTACAGGTATCATCTCTTTAAGTAGTAGGTACCTCTTTGTAGTTAATAATAAGTGTACGATTATAATTTATTATTTAACTGCGTTTTTTTATTAAATCCATTATGTAGATTAGACGAAAAATAATGGAATCTCTAAGTCTAATCTCTCTAGTCTAATCTACATAATGGAATTATTCAAAATCGCAGTTAAATAATAAATTATAAACGTACAATTATTGTTAACTACAAAGACGTACATACTACTTAAAGAGGTGATACATTTAGTGTTTTTTACTTAAATGTAACTTAAGATGATTCAATCATTATCCTGCTTATTTTAATGAAACTACAGAATTATATTCTACAAAATCAAGAGAAAAATATTTATTTCTAAGGCAAAGGTTTCTGTTTCACCACTATTGGTTGATAAATGCAAATAAAAAGGCACTTACAAAATATTACTATCTATGGGTTTTCGTAGATTCACATAATGAATTCATATTCGTATGTATGTCTATTTGCCTGTCCGTCATCTTGACTATAAAAACGAAAAAATATAATGATAGTTGCCGCATTTTAGAATAAAAAGGTGAATTTTGAGTTCGCCAATGAATAAAATCGGTACATTGGAACTCAATGTACCGATGAAGTCATAATCTTTAAAATTATTTGAGATAGAAGAAAAAATCAAAAAATGTTTGTGTATTCAAAACAAACAATTTTTGCTTTAACAGTTTTTCATAAACTGTTTGGATTTGCCCCAATTCTACCTCAAATGTAGATTATAAACAATGTAATACTATCATATAACAACAATAGTTAATTCATTTACTTCTTTTGTTTGATTTTAAGATTTGCTGTGATTATGAATATCGAATAGTCAACGAGTTTCATCTAGTTCTGTTATATCATATTACGTATTTAATACATCTAGTAAATGTTCAAAAACAATTACCTATCAGGTAAATGTGGTTATATGGTTATATTGGTTTTGTTAAATAATTTCATACTACTCAAGTATTTAAGCATATATTCTGTATTTATTATACAATAATTTTACATTGAAAGTTTGAATGAAGCCAAGGGCGTTGGTAGAAGCTTTTATTATTTTAGAGGGTAACAATAACAAACTAATGCAGATATTAACAAGATAATTTCTTGATGAAATGAGAAATATACATTTCCTAGGTCTTACGTTTCACCCCCAAAAATTCTAGAACATATCAGGTGAATTAATTATTTGGTGTATAGCTTAATATTTTTATAAATTGGTTAATTATGTTTATTCTTTTCAGATTAACATAGTTTTTGTATTGATTATTTTCTTATAAAATGGAAATAAGCATATTTGTAATATTCCAAAGTGTGTGTGTACATTCATGTAAAAATTCATGAGCTTAGTTTTGACAAGAGACCTGAAAATTTGTCAAATGTATTTTTTAAGAGTGCTGAAACTTTTACCAGCATTTTTACATAAAAATTAATTGACAGGTATAATTTTATAATTAGGTAGGTATTTCATTTTATTTATTTTTTTTAAATTCCAATAGGTATTCCTTAATGATCAAGTGACTTTTACTTAACGAAAGGGACTGCGGTAAGGTAACTGTCTTTTGGTTGCAGGTCTTTTTATAAATTTAAAATTTTTAAGAAACAGATGGAAACTAATTTTTATGGCAAATAACTTCTTTGTTTTTGATTCCTCACTATTTAAATTAAAAGTATTGTTATGGTATTGTCTTTGATGTGAAACAAAGTGTGTTCAGGGTCAGTCAAATAGATCATTAGTTCTAGGTTCCGCAACTACTTTACCAGGCTACCTACAATTATTTAAAAAAAAAAATTTATTTTAAAAATTGTGGTAAATTGCAATGAAATTTATTTTTCTATTTTTGCATATTACGACAGGTTAATAAGTTCTAAGAAAATTTAAGAGATAGTCACCGTAGCATCGCTAATGATGTATTTTTAGTCAGGATCATTCCTCATTAGATATTTGGCAAAGTTGCAGCCGTAATCATAACGTGATATCATTGTATCGTTAGTTGAAGTAAATAATTTATATTTGTTTAAATCAATGGAGAAGGTAAGTTTATAACAGGGATTTAACATTACTATTTAAAAACCTTAACAGCGAAAGAAAAAAAGCTGAGTTTCACTCAATCACAGCACATTGGCTTCTTGTAACAGTTTATAATTTTGTATTAATCAATGTAAACATAGGTAATAGTGCATCATTAGAAAACGAATACGTTTATGACGCCCCATAGACTTGAGTACACCAGAATAATCCATAAAATCGACATGGTGTTAAGTGACAAAAAAAGAATAACATTTCGCGAAAAATTTGAGAACGCAGGCTGAACAATTGCATGATAAATTGGCTATGAAAAAATATCTGCGAGATTAGTGCTGCCTTTGCTGTCAGCTTACACAACCGCGTAGACTCTTTCAAAGCTCTTTTGGGGCGCATGCGTTGGAACGAAGATGAGTTTCTGCTCAGTAAAAGTACCGTAAGATAAAACATGGTTCCATCACAAAATCCTTAAGGCGAAATAACAGTCAAAACAGTAGATGGTTTTGTAAATACACGGGCTCCAAAAAAGCAAAATCTAACGACGATTAAATCCGCTGAAAAGTTAAGAGCTATTGTGTTTTGAGATGTACGTGGTATAATCTTCATTGAATATTTTGAAAAAGGATATTTGACAGTATTATTTAATGGAGCAATTGAAGTTTCAATTGATAGACTATCCATCAAATTTATCAGGTCTGATCTTGAATGACTTCATCTATATTCAAAAAAAAGGCTCAGCGGACATTGGATTACAGGAAATGGCGAAGATTTTGTACACAAAAGTGCTTATTTTGAGAAACTTGCACAATCAAACTTTTCTACAGACTTAAATAGACGAATTATATTATAAAATAAAATAAAAATTACCAAAAGAGACAAACGTAATGACCCGACCATTTTCTTTCAAGAAATTCGCTTATATTCTAACAATAAAAAATTATTGTTAATGAAAATATATATATAAAAGGGTATTGTAAAATAAGATAGATATAGGTGTACGTACCTTTATTAGCAAATATAAAATATATGAATGAAAACTGACACACAAAAGAAAGTGTACCTTTTATGATGACTTTTTGACTCATGTGCTCTAGTTAATTATAAATTTTCGTATACAACTGTAAATTAATTAACGCTAACATAACAGAAACAAGTTAATTGTATTATCATTTATAAATTAAATATTGTTAGATATATAGTCCAGTAATCATTTGTATTCTAGTAACAAACATATATTTTTGTTCTATTGTTAGAATTGTTCTTTTAGATATATAAAGAGTATATAAAAATTCGATAATTAGCAAACACTTTCACTACATTTGTGATCAATTTCATAGGAACAAGAATAGAAAAGTTTTTGCGCTGGAAATTTATTCAACACAAGATGCACTTTTTTATGCAAATCGTTTGTTAGTTAGCCAAAAAAACTGTATTATACAGCACCTGAACATTAAAACGAAACTGAATTATACAGCACCTACGGCACAACACAAATCAACCAATTTTTAAACCATTTTTCATCTTTAATCAATTTCAACTGTAAAATTTTCGAATTGTATCTCGAAAACAGTTGTAAACTAAGAAAAAAGGAAATAATTAAAAAATAATTTCAATTTCACACACAAATTAATATTTTAAGCGAGCTTGGAAATATGCATTAACATTTTTTGGCGATTGTTGACAATAGACATTACTTATTAAAAGCATTTGGTAATTAATCGATATTGGTTATTTATAAAACTATTCTTTTAAAAAATTTCTTTAAATCATATAAATCAATTAAGTTCATCGAAGCTGTTGTATTTTAAATTATATAATCATTCATTCTAGATTAATAAAATTCTAATTTGACGATCGGACTATTTAAAAGCGCAACTTTATATATTTTACTTTAATTGAATGTGACTGCAAGACAATATACCTTTTCTAACAAGCAACAATATTCTAAAACTAATTGATATATAAAATTAACAACAGTTGTTATCATACTTGTAGCCCATTCTATACGGTGTCTCCCAGTGATTCTAACTTTTTTGTACTTGAAAATATTTGTCATTAGTTTTAGAGAATTGTAGCAGATAAGCATTTTAATTATTATCACATAAACTTATTTCGGAAATTATTTGAAATAATTCTGGCTTTATACATAAGGATATGGATTTGACTGATTCGACTTACCGGTATATTGTCATTACTTTTGCATGTAGATATAAGTAAAAACCTAAGAGTTTAAAAGAAACTTTGTCTTAATTTTTCTGTTCATTGTTCAGTCTAAAAGAAAATCAGTTAAATAATAATAAATTTAGTTTGTAACATTGGTAGAAAGAATTTATCCGGAAGTAAAGATTCGCTCTAAAAATGAAACAGTAAAAAGGCCTTTTATAAAAATAACCAAAAAAATTCGAAAAAAAGTAATAATCAATTCACACTCTTAACAAAAGCCGTTTTTATAAGTCGAGTTATTTACGTTCCAAAAATATTGGACAAATTTATAATAATGTATTTGTAACAAAAAGTATAATAATTTCTCTATATTTGTTCCATTATTTTTTTCTCTGCATTGATATTTTGTTTGAAATGTATTAGCATGGATTTTCAGAATATTATTAATTATGTCGGTTATAATTAATCATACTTATATTGCACTTATATTTATAGATTTGGCTTCAATATGTACATTATTGTGCCATAATAATTTCTGAATTATTTTTCGTATAATTTGGGAGCAAATTTACATGAAGCTTCTACTCCTAAAAAAACTGTCCTAAAAATAAGCGTTTGGAATGTACGCACAATGTTAGAAACCAGAAATATAAAACAAAAAACGAATATATATATTGATACATAGACAAATAGTCTTGCGAAGAATTGTCAACGGAAAAAGTTATTCATATCACATAAGAAAGGAGAAAATGGAACAGCATTTATTTGTCAACGATTGGTGCAACCAAACTGTCATCATCATAATCTGAATGTTGTACAGATTTCACTTAAGTTTTATGTTTGCAAAAAAAAAACTCGAAAAATAAAGATAATCGAGAAAATTGTTTGAAATAAAAGCTTAAGTCTTTGAGAGGCTTACCACCAGGTACATACTCAATCTACATGTTTTTTATTACAAAATTTTATAAAAAAAATTTACCTTTACCAGGACATTTTCGTAATGGATACTTTTCAAACTTTTACCAAATACTTAATTTTTTATATGTATTTCTATGTATATTTATATTTGTTTTGGAAACATGAGTACTTTGCAAATAATGGACATGAGTGATGTATGGATATGTTTACTTACATAGCTATTGTCTATAAAAGTGGAATTTTATCAAATAAGTTGCAATTTGTACCAAAAATAAAAAATTGACTATATTTTCAACAAAATTTAAATCACTGATGTAAAACTATATCGTGAAACCGCATAAAAAATTTCAACTAAATCGAAAAAATGGTTCACAATATACCAACAATTTAATTAATATATCAGTTATAGAATGTTTTTACTTATTGAGTTCAAATATTGATCTTGAAATATTGAAGTTAACTATTTATTTTATCAACTTTTTATATACAATTGTCTGGGACAGTAATCAGACTTAATTTTATCCGGTTGAATGTTCTTTTGTAACAATTTTGAAACGTCCTACTATGGAAATCTTTACTATGCATGTATACACAAAATTACATCAAATTCTGACTAACGATTCACGAGATATCGATCATTAAAAAGATGTCATTTCCGAAAGCAGTATCTCTTGAATGGTCATTTCTGTTAAAATGTTTTTAAAATTTGACTACTCAAACCCTTCTGTTTACCAGAAATTTGTAATTTTACACCCAGTAGTTTTGCAGTTATGCTCGTTCATCTGAATGATGATAACAAACCACAAGACTGACAAACAGGACACGGAATGAAAGTTATTCAGAAAGTTAAAAAACGTCAATCTATATAAATTATTTTTATTGTTTTCTACAAATATGAACATACTATGTTAACGATATCGATAAATATAACTTAGAAATAAAAGGGAAAAAAAAAGTATTAAAAAATGTCTAGTTTGAACAATAATTATTATTCTCGACATACATATCGGAGTATATTAATTTTAGTCTTAAGTTAGTATTGCTACCCAATATTGACCGTACAAATAAAATTTTGGTATAGGTGTACATACAAATACCTAAGTAGTCTATTTTCGACAGCTCGTCTATCGAAACGATATCATCACGATAATTAAAAAATAAAAAGAAATTAATTATAACCTAAAATATGGTGACAAAAAAAGTGTATTTAATTTTATATTTTATAGCATACGAGTTCATGGAAGATTTGAGTAAAGTTCTGTATGACTGTAATGTATTTTAGTGGTGAATCGTAATCATGGTAGTACACAAACCACGTTCTGGCAGAAATCTGCTCTGCACGTGAACAGCAATTATTAAGTTCTGTGTCTATATATGTGTAAAAACTTTAAGACTCCATTATTTTAAATAATAGTAAAAAAAAAAAAAACAAATGACATTTTTGAATCAATTTTTATGCGATAAAACTTGTATCTGAAACTTTTTTTCCAGCTTAAAATTCCTAAAACCTGATGACGTGCAGGGCGGATTCCTGCCAAAACGTGGTTTCTGTAGTTCCAATATTACGATTTACCACTTAAAAAAAGTAACAACCATAAAGAAATTGACTATGCGTTATAATTGAATTTATTTTCAATGAAATTTTCTTTTCTTTATAAAATCGGAATCTGCAATAAAAAAAAGTGTAGTCTTCCATTTTAAAAAAGTACTCATTTAACCTGGATTCCATTCCCTTAAAACAAAGTATGCACTTGAGATGAATCGGACCTTTCAAATGAATATGATTTTGTTTGAAACAATTTCCTCTATTCAACTTATTTTTCGAGTTTTTTTACATAAAAACCTGTAGTGGTTTATAAATTTAGGAAATGTATTTTATAATGAAATTATAAGTTAAGCATTATAACATAGTAAGTACCTAAATTTATTTGACATTACAATATATATTCACAAAAGATATAATAAATTCAATTTTCACTCTAACATAACATTTAGGATATCATCTCTAAAAAATGAAATAGCTAAAAGTACTGTGTACTCGCAAATCTAGTCTGTACAATCTGTATTTTTAAAAAGAAAACACATTTTATAAATAAAAGTATATATTTATCATACATAATGTAAAATTATTTTTATATTGAGTTAAATATATTTTATTCGAATTTCTTCAAAATTTCCTGCATTTCATAATCATATCGATATGTTGTCACTCTTTAATGTATGGATGGCTACGATCGAAATTACTGATTACCTACGCTATCCGTATACCCAAGTTTTGAGGACAGAATTTTGTTGTTTTTTTAGAAATTCGTTTACAAAAATAAAAAGGAAACGCGAAGACTATAAATTTTGATGTTTTTAATGTACATCAATACACAGACATAAACTACCCTAACAACGTTTGATATGAATTTTAGCGACATTGAAACCTTAATATATGTCAAAATTTGAGGTTCATAAAATCTATTTCATTGTGACAACGAATAAATATTTCATTGGGACAATGGTAAAAGTATTGTTTCTCTCGGAATTTTCAAGAACTGTAACACATATTTGAATTCCAAAAAAACATTCTTAAAGTTCATCAAATTTCCCAAGGAAACATTTCATTTATACAGCGAGTATTTATACTTTAAATTGAGTGCTGAAAATAGCATAAAAAATGGTTGATTAATAAAATGATCTCCAGGGTCCACATAGGATTCCTTCATTTTAACAAAAATTTTCAATCCATTAAAAATGTATATAAAATAATATGAATATTATGGAACAAAAAAATTCTTCTGGATACATTTTCGAGTTTTCCTTTTTTGAAAATAGACACTACATAATTGAAGATTTGGGATATTTTCTGTACTTTAAGAATCTATTTTTAGACTTCAAATATCTGTCATAGTTCTTGAGATATTGCCGAAAAACAATACCCATACCTTTCGATTTACTAAATTAGCTACCACAATTTCTTTTGCTGTAGTTTTTCGAAAAGTTTCAAACTGCCTTTCTTAATCAAATGAATTTTTTCGGAGACGGGGAAAAAAGTTTGGAAAAACCAGAAAGCAGAAAGGTTTGATGAACTTGATGAAGGCTGTTTTTATAATGCCAAAAAACAAAAGGGAAAAAATCCTAACCTATCTTTCAATTTTAAAAAAGTTATCATACTGATATTTTTAACTCACAAAACAAAACGATGAATAGATAAGTTTATTATATATATATATATATATGTATATATATATATATATATATATATATATATATATATATATATATATATATATATATATATATATATATATATATATATATATATTGTATGGTGAAAGAGAGACTGGTCAAAGAGAACTTGACCCTTTACGGAAAAATTAAAGTTATATTCGTGTTTGTGATTTATTTGCTAACATCAAAGTCCAAAAATATTGCAAAAAACAAGTCGGAAAGCCGAGCTTTCACAATATACTTCTCTGCGCCATTAAATCTTCAAATATTGCATTAAGCATAGATGACAAAACTTTTGTGAAATTTCAAAAACAATGCCATTTTTATATAATGTATTTAATAATATTATAATATTATTATAATATACTGAATTTTATAATAATATATAAATTATAGAGGGCTATTATAAATACTTTCAGTTTATGCAACAGCAAAGAAATCATTTGTAATACCAAAGTTTTTCGCAAACCCGATGCTAGACAAAAGTTGTATGAGGTATACTTCATGCAATATTTAAAGATTGTTTTTTTATCATGTAAAAAGGTGTAGGCGCAGGGAAATCAGTTTTTATAACCATTATTACACATAACTGATTTTGGTGACGGGGAAGTATACTGAGAAAACTCAGCTTTCCTACTTGTTTAACGCAATGTTTTTGAACTTTTCTGCTAGCAAAATGATCACATAAAACGAATATAACTTAAGTTAACTTAACTTAAGGATCTAGTTTAAACATTTTTTAAAGTGAAAGCTATATCTCAGCTTCGAATGGACTTAAGGCTTATGCTTAGACTCTCTTAGGTTTAAACTATCTTCAAGGACTTGCCTAGCAAAAATTCGAATGATTTTTGTTTTATTCTTAAACTAGCAAGCCAGCTGTATCTCCGAGAAAATTTATAACAAAAAATTAAAATTAGCAAAAAATTCCCCATTAAATTTTATTATGATTAGATTAAATATATATATATATATATATGTATATATATATATATATATATATATATATATATATATATATATATATATACGTTATTATATTTAGAAAATGTTAATGTTGATATATGGCAAAACGACGTGTGCCGGGCCAGCTAGAATATATATAAATATAAATATATATATATATATATATATATATATATATATATATATATATATATATATATATATATATATATATATATATATATATATATATATATATTTATATATATTCTAGCTGGCCCGGCACACTACGTTTTGCCATATATCAACATTAACATTTTCTAAATATAATAACGTATTCTCAACTCTTTAAATAATGAAGCTGAGTCATTTCAGAAAAAATAATGATATTCATTTATATTTTAATGCAGACCCACCCGGTTCACGTGTTAATTTTCCCATTTTATTAAATGATGTTATATCGATTTCATGCGAATGAAATTCTACTCCTAAGGGTAGACAAAATCCTTTCTTATCGGTATTTAGTGTGCATCCGGTACATTGTATGCACCCGGTATTTACCTGGCATTTTGTGGGGTACACCCGGAACCGCGTTCACCCGATAATTTGCAGTGGTACTCATACACTTGATGAAACGTATATGGACCTCCTGAACCACGAATGATTCCGGTAATACTTGAACAATGCGGTATGCACAATTTATACAGTTGACAGTTCGACATACTGCTAGTGAGAAGAGATAAAGAAGTTTTATTTTGAATTTCAAATTTAGATTTTGGTTTCTATGGGAATGATGCTAATAGGATTTGTAACATGTGATTAAAAAAAGACAAAAGATGTTTCACAGCTAGGAACATTTTGTATTCGAAAATTAAATTGTCGTTTATAGTATTTTCCGTTATTTATTATTTATGTTTCTGACCGTTTAAACCTTCCCTGAACTTCCACAAATATTTCAAGATCAAAATTAGCAAAATCGGTCCAGCCATTCTCGAGTTTTAGCGAGACTAACGAACAGCAATTGATTTATATATATATATATATATATATAGATATATATATATATATATATATATATATATATATATATATATATATATATATATATATATATATATATATATGTATAATTATATAATTACAATGGTTTATGATGAGAAAAAACGGGGAAAACTTTTGATATTGTAGGTATATTACGGGGAAAAATATTTCTGTTCTCTTAGTTTTCTTTATCAAAATCAATAAATTTTGAACAGTGAGCTAATTGTATAAACCATTTACATAAACATTTATCAATAAAATTACAAAATAAAGTTATAACAAATATGATAGGGAATCGAAAATAAATACGGTAAATAAATAAAATAAATAATATAAACATAGAAAAATGCGAAAATTATCCTATTATAATAATAAAAATATATTTATATGTAAGAAAACAAATATTTATACTTCAGAAGTCATAAACAGGAAAACCTTTTTCATCGTAACAAATATAGAAAAAATAATAATAAAGATCAAGTTGAACCCTATAATACCTACGTGCATAGTATGTAATTTACGTAAATCAGTTTTGAAAACGAATATTCTATCCTCATCGCTACTATCATTTCAAATATAAGATTGGTATTCTATATACATATAGAAGATCAAATCTACCTATAGGTTGATTTATATTCTTTTCTTTTTACAGGTTTATAGAACATATTTTGCTGGAGTATCATTGGTGTTTCAAAAAAATGCTGTAAAAATATGATATTTTTAAAACAGATACTAATTTTGTGAGATATGACAGTTGTAACAAAATGAGTTTCCAGCTAAGTGATTAAATATATTTCTAGCTAAGTGATAAATATAATTTATCCGCCCAATGATCCAAAAATTGTATCTTAAGAGATGCTCTCTCTATTTTGATCATTGTACCGTGAAACTTCGTACTATAATTTAAGATTTTCATAAACTTACAGTTTTATACTGATATAAAACTGAATCTGAATTCAGTGATAGCTCTACCAGAGACAATAGTCAAAGTATAAGAGCAAAAAATTTAAACAACACTGGGCGTCATTGATTCTTCATTTTAATTTTCAAGTAAAAAAAAAGTATGGTATGTTCTTATTTCGAACAAATTATTTTTCTGCGGATTTTAATCTTCTATATATATATAGGAGATCCCATTTTTGAACTCACTCATCACGAAATCTCTGAAACTATTAGGTCGATTGACTTGAAATTTGGTAGGAATATTCCTTTTGACTGGATTTTACGAAATTTTGGATTTTACGAAATTCCACCCACGAAGGGTCTTGTGGTTTTCGAATACAAAATGTTCCTAGCTGTGAAACAACATATTTTGTTTTTTTTTTCTCACATGTTACAAATCATCATTTCCATAGAAACCCAAATCTAATTTTGAAATTCAAAATAAGACTTCTTTATCTATTCAAAATAAAACTTCTTTATCTCTTCCCACTAGCAGTATGACGAACTGTCAACTATATAAAGTGTGTATATCGCATTGTTCAAGTATTACCGGAATCATTCTTGGTTCAGGAGGTCCATACACCTTTCATCAAGTGTATGTGTACAACAGCAAAAATTATCGGGTGAAAGCGGTCCCGGTTGTACCCCAGCAAATACCAGGTAAATACCGGGTGTATATAATGTACCGGGTCCGCATTTAAACGATGTAATATCATTTATTAAATGTGAAAAATAACACAGCAACGCGTAAACCGGGTGGGTATGCTTCAAAATATAAATTAATATCATAATTTATTCTGATTTGCCGCGCTTCATATTTAGTTATAGACAGTTGAGAATATGTTATTATATTTAGGAGTTATTGATGTTAATTAGAAATAATTTATATAACAAAACAATGTTTACCCGGGTCAGCTATTCAAAATAGAATTTATTTATCTCTTCTTTTCTATATTAGTGGTTCTGGCCTTCCTTTTCCTATTTTTCATCAACTATATGAGAACCAAATTACAATATACACGAATTGTGGGTGCACGAGTACCGGGTGTCCCACATCAAACACGAGTGTATATATAAATATTTCGTGTCATGGGTATCCCACACCAAATAGTGGGTTACACATCAAATACCGGGCATCCCTTAAGAAAAGATTTTATGCAATTCTACCCCTAATGGGATGAAAAGCAGAGGCAAAGTTTGTATGAGACAACGAAATTCCTTCGTCCAATCTGCTCCAAATTTTGCATGCAATCGATGTAATATCAATTGTCACCGCAACGTGTCCGGATATGCTTTAAAATATATATTAATATCATTATTTATTCTAATTTACCTTAGCTTTCAGTATTAAGAAATAGAGGAAAGTTGTTAAGAATATGTTATTATACTTCGAAAATGTTGAAGGTAATTAGAAATATGTGGCAAAACGACGTTTGCCGGGCTAGCTAGTTTTTAATATATTTGATTTATAACAAGTGAGAATAACTACAAAAAAAGTTTATTCTTTAGACACTCGACATATGATTGAATTTTATTGTTAGGACTATGGTTAATTAGTATTCATAAAATACTATAAATATCCAGTCTATACAGTTACATATGTATACATGTAAAATAATAATATGTATTGTTATTCCCTATATGTGTTTATTAGCCAAATTTGAGCTTAAATCGTGGAGAACTCAAATATTTTACGCAAAAATATTTTTAACAAAAGTATGTTTCAAAAAATAAACATTTTGTGTCTTTGAAAAAAATCTTTTATAGTTCAAAAATTGCGTCAAGGATCATTGGACCCAGTGGATCAATTTTGCTAGTATATAAAATTAAACTTCCTTTTAAGTTTAGTTTACGTTATTCAGATTTCAGCTCGCTTTCACGTTTTGTTTTTGAGTTATCGTGATGATAGACAGACAACCGGAATTTGACTAACAAGGTCTTTCTATGAACACCTACACCAAAGTTTTATTTGAAATTATGAAAATTTCAACTGAAGAATTAGAATAATAAGAAATATATACTACAACAATTTTGGAACAGCGATTAAAAATGGATGTCCAGCTTTGTATTAAGCCTCAGTTTAATTTATTTAAATTAATGCTGGAAAACATATTTATGGTTTTTTTATAATTATTAATGAAAACTATAGGATTTTTCGAAAATATATATATATATATATATATATATATATATATATATAATATATATATATATATATATATATATATATATATATGTATATATATATATATATATATATATATATATATATATTATATATATATATATATATATATATATATATATATATATATATATATATATATATATATATATATATATATATATATATATATATATATATATATATAAAATTTAATTTATAATTTATTTCAAAGATTTCGCTTTTTATATGTTCTACTAAACAAAATAGTGGGGTCCATGATTTTACCCATTCTCTTACAACACACATAGTTTTCTGTGCCTTTTTTCTATGAAAATGTTAGCAATTTTGCAGTTCGTCAAAATAATAATGAAAAAGATTCTGGCTCATTTATAAATCGAAATAATTTATAATTAAACTATGCTTTTTTTACTGTCGTACCGACGCCATATTCATTAAACATTATGACGTCTTTTAATATCAAATTGCGCGTGAGAATTTAAAATGAACATTATATTTGGTTTTTTAGACAGATACCGATTGAAATAGAATTTTGTGATTTTTAAATTTATTATCATCTTTTAGTATCAAATTATCAAAGCCTTTTCAAAAGCAGTTTACCAAATTCAAAAAACACATTGACTAATTGATCTCTTAACATAAATAAATTTTTGCCCTATTGCCTCGTTATATAATGGTATTCTGTATACCCAAAATTTTTCTTAAAATGTTCAAATCTTAATCTCATTAGTTTTTTTTCAAGGTCGTGGATAACTGTTTATGCTTATATAAAAATGCCTTTCAAAATTCTATATTTTAAAAATATCTTCAAACACATCTCTCAATATTTTTTAATTTGCACATTAAAATTATGTTAGACCTGTAGTGTATTTAATTATTTAAAAAATTTAAAAAAAAAGTAGAACAATTCACAATAACTCTTGCCACATATCAAAAAGAATGTCGAAATCAGCAGAATATTTAGAAACTTTGATTAAAATATTAAAATGGCATGTATTATTTATTTATTTTTGGTGAGTAACAACCTCATTTTAAAATAGTAGTACTAAACTTTAGTTTAAAACAAAATAGAAAATTTCAACTAGTGCTTTTTACCGCATAAGATTTTGTTCAAAGAAATTTTCGAGAATTTTTTTGTATAATAAAAATATCCAATATATTTTGGATTAGCTTTTACACTGATAGAGAACGTCCGTGTATATGTTTATCTTTTTTTAGCTGGGATATGCGATAATTCGAATTTTAATGTTTTTGGGAAGTTTGAATGTCTTTGATGTGATTAGTAGAGAATTAAATTATATCTAAAATCTACAAAGTTTAGAAATAATGTATTGTAATAAAATATATATAGTTACGGAAGAACTAACGGAAGTACTTGAAAATGGAAAGTACTTGAAAATGAAATATATATATATATATATATATATATATATATATATATATATATATATATATATATATATATATATATATATATATATATATATATATATATATATATATATATATATATATATTATATTATATTAGTAATTTTTCAAACATTTTTTTAAATGGCATTTTCAAATTCGTTGTATGTTCAAAATGAATTTTATTTTCCTCTTTCAAATAATTTAAAAGTGATAAAATAATAAATAATATAAAGCAACTTGAAAAGAATTAATTCACTTTCGTTTAAATAATTATACTAAGAACAAATCTAATATATAACAACAGTGATAATTGTAACAATATTTTACAACTTATAGATGCCAAAAACAAAAAAACAAAAATTTTAAGTCCATAGACAAATTTTATTTCATACATGGCGATGTCAACGTTGCGGTTGAGACACAAAAACACCCTAAACATGATTTTCTGATTTCTAAAAATTGTTATAGAATAAGACTATAGAATAAACCCACAATAATGCGTAAATATGATAGATAGATATAATTGCCGTCAGCAAGGAAACCCGAGACACCGGTCGACTGAGTACTCTGTTTCTTACCTCTCACTGTGCATATTATAAATAGAATAAAATACAAATATTCTAAAAAATTTACAAAAACACAGCATTTTCTCAAAAATAACAAATAAAATATTTTGTTGAATGAACGGTACCAAACTGTAGATGTTATTCTGACCCCAAATAACATTCTATAAACACGTATTATATCTTAAACTGGCTCATTTAAATGAACAAACTCTTTTCATTTGGCAGTATTTTGAAAAGATAAAACCATCCACATAAACACTCCCATTCAGTGACATCCACACATTCAGCCCAATGATTGTAACTCTTTGTTTGATTGGTTTTTCATTTAAATTAAAGGTAGAGCCGATTTGAGTGGATCAGTTGATTAAATCACTCAAAAAAAAAAAAAAAGCGTATAGTCATGGGCATACGTAGCGAAATATTTCAATCCTTTCTTTTATGAAATATTATTTGTATGTCAACCTATACAGGTATGAAAACGTTGATAACTTTTTAATCATGTCATTTGTATTTTAAAGAGCTTCTTTGAATGTTCTGTTTGTGATGACATGGAAAAAATGTTTGCATACTTAAAGAGTAGAAAACCAATCTACAAGTTGTATTTGTAATAAATCTACCTACAATTTGTATTTGTACATGTTATCGCTAAATTCATTAATTAAAGCACTATGGATAATATGCAGATATTATGATTGTCTGTAAACTATAAAGGGCAATGTAATTATTATTTATTTTTTTTTTACCGCAGAGTGTGATCATACTCAATTACCCCGGCTATAAGCCAAGATAATGCCGTGACTACCGTGTATAGTCGACTAGATGTTCTAAATTTAGGAGGTTTATCCCATGTGATGGTCCAAAAATCTTTTTTTTTCATAAATTGCTTTCTTAACATGTCTATAATACGGTAGTAAAGTGATTTTTGAAAAGATACAGCAGGTAGAAGAAAGAGTTGCTCGGAGCTCTGAACTGTGAGTTGTGTACAGTCGGCTTGATACCTTATATACATATGTACGTTTATACAACTTTAGACAACTTTCAAAAAAGGATAAAACAAATAAAGGAATCGGTGGAAAAGAACCAGGTAAACTTACTGATAAAGTTATTCAAGAAACAACGAAATTCTACGGATTAGCTATTCGTAGTCATCCAGATTCGCTTGAAGATATGAAAAAGGAAGTTTGGGAAACTTATCACTGTATGTTCTTCAGATGAAAGCCCTTCAGATGTATTATAGAAATAAGTGAACACACATAGAGGCATGCGGCAGTTATTGTTTCTTAATATATTGCCTTAAATGAATTTTATGAATATCAACTGTGATTTAATGTATGATTTATAAGGTACGTTTTCAAAATAGTAACCAATTTTACAATGTAAATTTATTAAATAGACATTAATAAATCCTCTTTATAAAACTAATAATATATGTATAAACGCCACCCACCGCAGTTATATATTATCAATAAAATAAAAAATTATTCATTATTTGATAATGAATTATTTAGTCGAAAGTACGTACATTCACATGTAATTATAAACTTTTTAGTGAAGCGAAAAATATATCTTAGAATTAAAAACGATTTCAATGTTATTTTATAAAATTGCAATTTCACAAAGTAAATAATACATCTATTAATTTTCTAATACGAATATTCAATCATATAAGCAATTAACGCTGTTATTTGGTATCTCATTTCATATTTTAACTCCTTATTTTAAAAGGTACGCACACAAAGCAGCTTAATTTAGGTAAATAATTTAAGGTATGCATCTTTGTGCATTTCTTTAGATGCAATCAGATAGATTAACTTAAATAAACAACCCAACATCGAACAATCGTTAAATTCTTTAGCAATTATTTTTTCAATAGCAAAAATTTGACACTAATAATTTTAAGAAACGCATTTCTGTACTATTCTGCACAATGTAAAAGACGTTTTACACAACTGCAGTAAAATAAGACAATTTGTATATTCATTTAATTTTATTAAAATAAACAACTTATTTTTAATTTAATTTTTAGCGAACATCTAAAAAAAATATTTATAGCATGAAAACAATTATTTTAAAGCTTTTATTTAAAAACTGTTAAACAAATAAAAAACAAATAAAAAAGTAAATCGACAACATGATTGTATTATATTATACGATTATACACAGTTATTTAATATGAAAGTTTCTCGCTAGATTTTGTAAATTTCTATTAATGTAAAATGCACAAATTTCTACTTAGAAAAAGCTAGTTACCAACATAAAAATTTATATTAACATACGATAGCTTACAAAATATAACATCCAAATTTGTTGCTTATTTTTCCAAAACTATATGTGTTAAGTTAAATATTTTTATCCAAAGATTCAAAAATATTGCCTGATTTTATATATCCATAAAATGAAATACACGCCCGCCAATTTTATATGTCCATAAAATGAAATACGATGTGGAGGTTATACAAACAGTGATAAACGATATATAAGCTGAATGGATATTTAATGCCAAGTTATTTTAACAGATGCTTTCATCTTTATTAAAAATAAGTAACATAATTTCAAATGTAACGTCATTTTGATGCTTTTTACTATTCAAAATCGAAAACGCGCTTCTGGGATGTTCCTAAAAAGTCGAATTTATTCACGACTTTATTAATCAGGCTGTTAATTGTGTCAAAATACATTTTTTCAAAAACTTTCCATGGCGTACAAGTATGATGAAATAAAGTAAACGATAATATTTTGTTCAAAATTTTATTTTATACTTTTTGGAACACCTAAATGAAACTTACAAATATTTGTTACATATTACCCAGAAATTATTTATATTGCATATTGGTGTATTAACATTATTACTCATAACAAATACATCTTTTTCAACCCTTATAACTTGATGCGTATTATATGTGACGAAGAAAATATAGATTAATTGATGACGAAAACAAATGTATAATATACAAATACATTTAAAAATACATACACAAATGTTGTGTGTATATAATTCAAATTCTATTATATATATTTTCTCTTATCCTGTTTTTAAAGACAAATAGAGGCGAATCATTATTTTAAGAAAAATAATAAGTTGGCATTATTATATGTATGTTGACAAGTAAAATGATTTAAAATGACATGTTCGTCATCGAATAACGTAATACGTAGATATTATTGTACGAAAGGTACTGTCTCCATAGCCAGCGTTAGCAACGAATATTTTCAATCAGTAATGTTATCTATATATATATAAATCAATTGCTGTTCGTTAGTCTCGCTAAAACTCGAGAATGGCTGGACCGATTTGGCTAATTTTTTTTTTAGTTTATACGTTATAAATACGACTCCGTATGATGAACGACTTCTCTTCAATGAATTTAAGTGCCAACTTAAATTTATTGCTATAATCTACTTAAATGTTTCAATTAAGAAAAAAATCTGGAGACAAAGAACGTCGAACATCTTTTAAATAAGGGTAACTTATACCCTCTAAATTTCATAAATTTATATCACATATATTTATATCATGAGTACTGTACTGCGTATAAAATGATATTATTTACATTTTAGGAAAATTTTCCGTTTAAAATCTTATTATGTTAATTCTTTAACTTTGAGACTAGTCAAATCACAAATAAAGGTGTTCATAAAAATGCTAAATGAAAAATTGTGTTAATTTTTAATATCTAAAACTTTTCTTATATTTTCTTTGTTCTTTTCCAAAAAATCCAATGATATTTTAAATACTATTTTACTAATATTTTAAATACTAATTTACATTTCAAATACCTATTGTCTAAAAATTTCCATTTTAATAATATATAAACCGATTTATTTTAAAATATAGCTGAATGATGTTCATTAAAAACGTAGCCATATCTTCTTCTAGACTTAATTTGACTCCAAGGTTTAGAGGGTCGATTATTAATTTAGGTAAATCAATCGGATATTGTGGTCGAAATTGATTGTGGTATAAAATTTACATATGGGCCGACAAATTATAAACTTATACACACCTAAAACGTGAATGTTGTTACCTAATGTTTATCGTTTAAATTTATAAAAAGTTTTCGAAATGGAATATCCTTTTATCAAGTTATGAAAAGTTTAAACCTTTAAATAAAAATAAATTGGATCATGAAGCAAGTGGGTATATCCTTCCTAAATATTGAACAAAGAATGCATGGTGGATAGGAATTCTAACAAACAGACCAAACCAATTTAGTAAATTTCGCTGATCATTACTTAGTACTATTTGATATAAAAACTGACAAATATTTTGATTCACTGATGTTAAAAAAACCTATAAATTCCAATATTTTGTTCATTTATCCCGTATTTTATTATTATGAACACAAACAAAGTTTTTCATATTGTGTTCGGTTACCATATTCTACTATCTGGATAATTTTTACAACTTTTGTTGTATTAACACGTTATATCCGTTTTTATAGAAGTAGAAATGATATTTTTACCCATATATAGAACATCTATTTAGCTATTTAATTAAAAGATGGATGAAATTGGAAACATTACACATATGCCGTGAATTGAGGATATAACACGTAAGAAGATGTAGTTCATAATTTACTTCAGAGCATCTGTTGTATAGAATCTGTGGTAATTCAACGCTCCTGACTTCGTTTCCCGGGAAATGTCAGTTGTTTCCGATTCCACCCAACTTATTTCTATCCTACAGATAGGTCATGGATCCATAGGAATACTTAAAAACAAAATTTTTGCTGTTTATTTCTTATTTAGTTGCCGTGATGATGGTTAGATGAAAATGAACTAAATAAATGATTCTATGAGCACCAACGTATAGCGATCCTTGTTTTTAACTTAATGCCTTAAATATTTTCAAGTGTTAAAATGAAAAGATGCCCAAAAACTTTCGATCACGTTTCCCATAGCGAAAACATTAACTTTCTACTAGAAAGTTACAATATTTAATGAGCAGATTAGGTACCTATATACTATATTTAAAATTTATAGTTGTTTCCATCACATAAATTTAATAAACCATTTTAAAGCAGAATATATGTTGTAATATCGCGAGTTTTTCTTTCAGAACGCAACGTACAGTTAAACTTCCACGTGTATCCGTAATTATACAGTTTATACACAGATACATATTCATTGTAAGGTAAATGACTGACACTAAATTGGCTATATTACATATAAAAATGTGAAACTAGAGTCTATACCATACAAATATTTGGAAATCAAATTAAGATTGGTTTAAAAACGAAAAATATTATTTACTGACTCTTTCCTACGAAACGGTGTTTTGTCTCATTTTGCTTTGTTGAAAAGTGCCCAAAAATTATGAGTACGTGAAATAAGACATTGTTTCATTAAATACCCTTAAGAGCGAATTTATCAAACCGATTAAAGGACCCTTTGAGATGTTCGATTATTGTGTTTTTAATAAAAAATAATTATTCATTTTTACATTACATTTAAATTTTTATCAATAACCATAAAACATATTGTATAATCGACAAGAATATTCTCGTAAAAAAAATATAATTATTACAATTACAAAAGTTTTACAGGACGTATTTTGTCATTTTAATGGTCCACAATAATTGTGTGATGAATAAACATTTACGTTTTACAAATGCCACGAAGAAAGACATCATATAATTAAATAATTTCCTTTTCGATGTCCAATAATATTTATGTACAATAATTCAAATTTGATTTAAAAAAATGCTAATAATTTTATTCAACAACCCAATTATAGTAATTCAAGTATATTCATCCATTATACCCAACAACAAATTGATTTATTTACGCATTTGTCATCGTTTAGGACGAAAATAAACGATAAAGGGTATAAAGTAAGGTTTAATAATAAAGCTATTTATTTTCATAAAAATATAATAATGTGTTAGATTTAATACAGTGTAATTTGTTTTCATCGTTTCACTTTTCATATTATTTATTGATGTACTCATAAACTAATTTAAATAATATCGAGGATTCGCTGTAAACATAAAATATTTCCAGTTTTTGTTTTATACAAACATTATACAGGCAATCTTATTATTTTAAATTGATATTTATTCCATAACATTTTAATATTTTACTCATTATATTTACAACGTGAAAAATAATGAAAGTATTAGATGTGTATATGTATATATTATTAATAGGCAAACAATAATTTTCATATCCCGTTTTTTGGGTATTTGTTATCAAAAAAGCTAAGTTAACGACGGGTGATATAAACGACATCTCTTATCAATCGAAAGTTACTGTGACTATTAAGTATTTAAGTATTGTAGAATAACAATTGTGTTTAAAAATTTATGCTCTTAATTATAAAGCTAATTTTTAGATTTTTTTTATTATAACTCAAAGCAAGTTGATGTACTTCTGTGCAAGTATTTAATAAGTAAAATTTTGTGGTTTTTCCTATATAATCTTAATCGTGAAAGTATATACATTTTTATATTATGTGCGATATTGTTGAAATATTTTTAAAATCAATAATCACAGTTAATTTTCTTCCTCAATTTTGTTTGTCACACTTCAAATTATAAAATAACATAGCTAGCTTGTGATCAATTTTTTAATTTTGACTTTTATTTCAAGTGATCAAGCAGCTTCATGAATAAGTGATAGGCGTATTAAATCTATAGTAATAAAATAGGTGTGTTCGAATGCACAGTTAACCAAATTAGAATATATACATAATTTTGTTTTTTATTTTTATTTTATTTATTAAAATCATGCTAAGAAACAGATAGAACATTATATTTCAAATGTCAAAATGATATTTGTACAACTGATAAATTTACGTGCTATAAATGCAAACTACCTATTCAAAATAAATGTATGGATCTGTTACGCGATGAGAAATCACTTAAAGTTTCTAAGAAATAGCTAGTTTATAATTGTTTTCTTTGCAATGTGACCAAAAAATTCTAAATCGATTAGTAGGAAAATATAAGTAAGTTAAATAATAAATAACATACTGATAAATAAATTGAACCAATCTTAAACAGCACTGAAACAAATGCTTGAGGAGCTAAAATCCAAGATAAATAATTCATAAATAATTCCCTTAGTTGTGAACAGGTGTTTTCTGGCACAAATAGAAGCTTGATCCACAGTTGCAGACATTGTTAAAAAAAGGCATTATAAACATTAATATTGTTAAAAAAGAAACCTGCATTTAATAAACCGCTAAGAATTATCATATTATGTAAACATCCTACCCCCGGTGAACGCAGGCCAATTAAAATTATCTGTGAAAACGTTGAAGATGCAAACGTATTAAATTATAACTTCGGTCTGCCAGTAAAGCAAATAAAATATCTATATCCGTCAGAAATAGTCTCACCTATAAAATATTATAAATTAGTAAAAAAAGATTTAAATAAGCGGATGTTATCAGATAACCTTATAATTCCGCACATCAAGGGCCTTCCAGAATTTTATAAAATCAACAACAACAAAAACATATAAATTATGGTTCAAATACTCTGTTTTTGCTATTGTGCCAGAATGATAGAGTTCTTATGTCATAGTTAAATAAATCCAGAAGCGCAATTAATTTTGTAAGTTGTGGTATAATAATTAATAAAACTTGGTTTTCATCAAATATTTCGGACTCCGAACTTGGTTTTGAAAATTACAGTATTGATAGATGATACAGAACAGATAAATCATGGTGGTGGTTTATTGATGTCTTTTCATAACCATATTAGCTCTTCACGTCTTTATTGTCCAAACGTTCTAAATATTAAACATATTTTTACATTCCACCTGACCCAAAAACTAACACATATAAATAATTTTGTGATGAAGTGAACCATTTTTGTAAACAAAAGCGTTTTAGCAAAGTTAACATATAAGGAGACTTGAATCTACCCGATTGGCCAATACACCGTGAATAACACACCATACCAACTCATCTAACAACTTTGAGACATATAGTTTTTTATTTCTTCATTAATGTTCTTGGCATAATGCAAGTGAATAAGATACTAAAGTGTTTAGGTAGGGTAAAACTTGACCCCGTATATACTAACGTGTTTCGAAAATCGAATAATAATCTTATAAACGAAGATAATTATCATTCACATCTTAAAATTGATGTCTATTATCAGTCTTCTCCAGATTATTATCTTTAATTTGATAGTATTGAATTTATTTTTTTTAATGGTGGCTCAATGAATAATAACTATTTACTAAATTATTCGTCGAACACATTGGTTAACGTATCAAATGTAGAACATTGAGTTGATTATTTTAATAGCATCATTTCATTAGCTGTTGACACTCTATGCCGAAAATTGTCACTAAAAATTCGTCATTGTGCCCTAAATGTTTTTAATTTGGATTAATTAAAAATTCGACAACAGAACAACAGAAAATGTATCATACTCTTTACTACTAAAGCTCCAAAGCAGTGGCGGAATAAGGTCTAAGTGGCGTTCGAGTCACAGTTTTCAAATGCCATAATTTTTTGAAACGCACTCCTCTATTTCCGACTGTAATAAACTTTAGTAAAATCCAATTCCCAATGTTCTATTATTTCTTTCTCTCGGCTTTATCAATCAATTAAATTATCTTACCTTCTAGTCAAATCTCCTCTTTCTAAGGTGAGTTCTGTAAAAGAGTAATATTTGATGGAAACCTTACATTCAATAGCCTTATATGCACAGCAAGAAATCATGCCATGGGAATTCCACCAGAAAAACTATATGCTTTCTTACTCAATGACTCGAATGATGCTGAGATGTAATGACATAGGCATTAATTTCAATATTTTCAATTCTAGCTAGAATTATAAAATTCAAAAACAAATTTTCAATATAAAACCTAGCTCATGCGATACTATATTACTTGCAGGGAGTTATTACTATATTACTTGTGATATAGTAATATCACACGTGGGCACTAGCTAGAAATTTACATTAGTTCATGTTTTTTACTACGCGTACTTTTTCCTCTCCTATTTTTGGATTGTTTTTATTCGTATATTAAAAAAAAAGTAAACGGAAGGTATACAATTCAAAAGTACTATGCGAAAGGGTTGAGTATTAAAATAATTAGCGTGATTTGCGTTATTTTAATAATAACAAAACTATTGCTAAAAAATCTAAGTATTAATTAATTTTATTATTAATAAGAAATAAATTTTATGTTAAAATTATACATACATTTATCTAAAGTTGGTATAATGTTAAGCCATCATGAACATCTTGCAAATTTGAATAGTATATTCATAAATGATCTTTGGCAAAGTGCAAACACAAAATAAAGGTTGAAGGAAAATGGCATGAATATATATATATATATATATATATATATATATTCATATGAACATCTTGTAAATTTGAATAGTATATTCATAAATGATCTTTGGCAAAGTGCAAACACAAAATAAAGGTTGAAGGGAAATGGCATGAATATATATATATATATATATATATATATATATATATATATATATATATATATATATATATATATATATATATATATATATATATAAATATATATTTATATCTATATATTCATATATAGTATATTCATAAATAAGTAAAAATATAATCATCCAAATGATATGAAATTTGATAAGCATAATCTTGAACTGAAAACGGAACATAATTCTAAAGTAAAATATACATTGTATTTTATATTAAGAAATGATTTTTAGCAAAAATCTCTTAGACATATCATCCGTTTTCATGACAAGATTGTGCATACCAAATTTTGTAACATTTGGATATTCGTAGATAAAAGCTCTGATAACAATTTTTAATAAAATCAATTTAAAAAAGACTCATTTTGTTTATTTTTCTTTATAATTTTTTTATTTTATATTTTAGAAAAAAAGATAAACGAAAAAGTTTTAGATAATATTATTATCTAAAAATTTTCTGGAAAATAGTCCTCATTCAAAGTCTTCATAGTTTACGAGGTGAACACAAAAATCTTTGGCTTACCTCGGTTGGAAATTTTTTCAGTTGTCAATTTGCTGAAACAGTTCCTGTCCCACTTTTGGACAGAAATTAATATTAAAAATTTGCTTCGGCGCTGATATTCGAACAAGGATGGAATTTAAAAGGAAAAAAAGGAGTTATTGACTTTCTACCTTTTCTTTATAATGTGCATGTTTCAAAACAAAGTCATATATATATATATATATATATATATATATATATATATATATATATATATATATATATATATATATATATATATATATATATATATATATATATATATATATATATATATATATATATTTAAATATTCGAAATATTCGTAAGTGACAGATTAAATTAAAAAGAATGTTTTTAACTTTCTGATAAATAATTATTATTTACTACTGAAAGTTATCGCAATTGGCGTTTCTAGCTGGCCATAGGACTTGGCGTATTTTAATATAAATTTTTAATATATTCTTAAATATAATTTCAAACGTAATATTTCTTTTTGTTTTTTTGTTTTTTTTTTTTTTTAAATCTTCTATTTTATAATTTGTTTCTCTGCTAATTGTGTTTTTATTACATTCAAGCGTTTATTGTTAACTTATTTAAGTGTCATTAAACGTTATTCTGTTAATATTAATAAATCGATTTATGAAATAATATTTTTGTCATTTAAGTATTTAGTTTCAATCCGTTTAGAAAAACTATTTGCTAACTAACAATAATATAAAATTTATGTACTATTTTTTAGCATGGAAACAAATTTGAATTATTTTTTACTAGTTATTTATTTAAAAAAAGATCAATTTAAAAATAATTAAATTAAAAATTAACAATCCAACCGAAGCTCAACCATTCACAATGTAACCTGGATCCCAAACATTTATTTAAATAGTTTATAAAAAAAAGGTCTTTGGTATAAAACATTTATTTTTAATTTATTATTATATTTATTTTTAATTTATTATATATGCTTGCCATTAAAAACACCAATATTATTATTATTGTAAGTCCTATATTATTATTAGAAGCAGCATTATTTTGTACTGCATGAAATTAATGAAATAATAAGACCACTATACCATACATTGACTATTAAATCAATAATTAACTAATATAGGTAGAAAAATAAAGGCCTAAATATTTGGATCAGGTACATAGTAATATCATGCTCACTATCATTTAGAAAGACCACAATAAAATCTATTTAGATTTTGAGAATTATAATGATTAATCACTTATATAATATATAGCCTAGCGATGTGCAATGCTTTCTATACTTTTAATTTCTACGATAGATTAAATCTTTATTTTATTATTATTATTATTGTTATTTATTTATTTTTCTTTTTGAGAAAAATTATCACATATTCTGTAAATTATTAAAACACAAGAATGCTAGAAAGTTTTTTATATTAAGGCTTTTATCGACGCATTCTTTGTGTTTAGAAGTAGTAAGTACTTTTATTCAATTATTAAACAGCTTTGAAATTTCTGAATATAAATGAACAGCTTAATGGTCAATTTTGTGGCTACTTTCTATTAAAATAAATACTGATCAATTCGATTGATTCTACTAAATAATTGTAAACTGATAAATTAACAACTATCAATATCGATTCGAAATAGGCTCTGAATATTTTGGATGGCTTGCATAAAGACTGTTGGAGATAAAATATCCAGTATGTTTGTTTTATTGGATATAAAAAATTGTTGTTTATTCTTTAAACTACATAAAGCACCGCAAAAATCGTCATTTGAAATAACCTATACGAACGTAATCGATCTGAATCTATAATTGTAAATAAAATCAGCAGAAGAAGTCTGTTGATTTTTCAACGAGATTTTTGGATTTGTTATAACAATAATGTCTTGAAATAACTATATCATTTACTGATTTCATTTAACTTAAAATAAAATTTTATTAACCCAATAAAATAGTATTCACAATGGCAATTCTACTTTAATACGTAGTAACTAAGCAACTCATAAACATTTCCCTTGAAAGATTTTTCAATATGATAGATACGTGTATATACAAGTTGTTGGTAGACCCCGGACTGACGTAACGTAATGACATCCAAAGACCAATCAAAGAATTAAGCAACAGCAGTCACAATCTGTATTTGGATGGGTGACCACCTAGCAGAACTGTGTACTGTTGTTGTATAAAAAAATAATAATCCCCTTTATTTAATGGCTGTATAGCTAAAAGTAGCTGAAGCCAGAAATAAAAAAAAAAAAAAAAAAAAAAGTTGTTGGTATTATTTTAAGCTCAACAGTTTAGAAAAAAATCTTTAAAAATTTTTAAAACTTTAATTTTGTATTTGGACCCGTAAACTCTCATTTGATTGGCATTTCAGAATCAAACGTTGAAAAGCTAATTATATTTAATATTTACAACAACGGCATGAATTTTTATATATTAGCATCAGGTCATTGATATTATCGTATAATTTTATTTTTCAATTATTTGTTTTTCTTTGGGCAGAAAATAAAACTTTGTGATGTAAACTAGCCATTTCTTAATGACATAACTCATATTTCACGCCTCATGAAAAACATTAGAAAAAGAATACCTTTCTAGGAATATATAATTCGTTAGACTTTTTTTGTTTGTTACGAGCTGTCAAATTTAACGAGATATCATTTATAAAAATACATTATTATAACTAGAAACTTATACTAGTTGATACTTTCTTTTCTTTTGTCTTTTGTTAGGTAGGAATAGTAACTTTTTTTAAGGAACATAATGATCTAAAAATATGATAGCTGTCATCAAATTTCATGATCATCATCTGAGCAGCGTCTGTAAAATATTGTCGATGATTGGTTAAACTACAACTCTCAGTATAAATTGTCCAGTTTTTTATCATTTTATTTTAACCCTCTTCGTTTAATTTATATTTGCATATGTACTAGGTATAAAATTTAGTAATGCTTTTTTAATCAACCATTTGTAACCAGAATGTAATGTGATAAGAAAAAATTTTTTGAAAGGGGGTATTAATATTGCTTTTAATCTGAGATCTTGCTTTTTGCTCTATTGCTTTTTTTTTGCAGGTCAATTCCACAAAATTAGGTTAGTAGTGAAATTTTCTACAAAATTCGTTATTGTGTTGAAAGTGAAAATTCAAATATGGACTAAGGATATGGTTGGCATAAGGAATTGACCTGCAAAAAATTTGGTTCTCTCATTCAGAGTGTGAGATATACTGGAGATACAATGCAATAATTTTAGCGATGGTGGTGATACTGCGATCATTTTTATAAGCGAATTTAAAGCTAGTGTAAAGTTAATTTCCCTTTTCCATTTCCCTTAACTAAACATTGATTTGATATAACTGTGATGAGAGTAAGATTCTGTATGTCCTTCAGTAATTAGATTTTTGAAATAATTGGAAAGATCATAATTAAGTTTTTTAACAAAACAATTTATGAAAACACAAGACAACGAAATTTTCAAGATTAAAGACGCCGCTATACAAAATGTTAAATGCCATCCATATTTGGGTCATTATCTCACGCATAATAGGAAATGAAGTTCATATGTAGGTGCAATGAAATTGAAGGCTAATAAAGCAATATTTTAAGTGAGAAAATTTTTCTACAGATATTCACTGTTTCCTGTATTGATTGTATCAGACGTTTTTAAAACAACTGTGATACCTATTTTATAATATGGGACTGAAATTTAGGATTAGAAATCGGTCACAGAAGGCAGTAAAAAAGGAATTTTTATTAAGAGGTTTTGGGGGTATCCAAATCTACTCGAATCGTGGACGGGGGCAGAGAGTATTTTGTTTTTCACTGTTCTGCTTTTTCAATAGTATACAATAATGAATGATGAATGCATTGGAGTGGGTTGTGTTGTGTACATGTGCTGATAAATATGTGACGAGTAAGTTTAAAATTCAAAACCCAATCAAAGAAGTTGTCATAATTAGAGCAACAGAATCGGTTTGATAAAAAAGAAGCTTCGGGATTTATCGTCAATTCTACCACTATAATAATGGAGCGAAATATGTACATGTAGCCAATATAAATCAACGTCGTATCATTGCAAATTTAAGACTGTACCGATTTGTATGAGAAAATGCTAGGATTGACGGGGAAAGTGTACGTCATTTATTAGATAGCTTGAGAGCCAGGAAACCGAAAGTACTGAACGAGAAAATCTCATCAAACTGGGACTATATAATGCAATAGTCATACTAAATACATATAATGAGAGTCATTTACCTATTGTGGTTGTATATCTCAAATATATTTTGGAAGAAATTAAAAAACGTCTTTAGCCTGCGCTCACGAATCAATGAGAATGATATTATACGTATACGTGATACGTATTATTTCGTCTCTGGATATTTAACATTATCTATATTAGGTATGTATACTATTCTTGTTTATTGTTATCATGGAAAAAGGTTTAAATAAAATTTTTCTATTTTATTACTTTGGAATTTCACTATTTTGTTTGTTGCTATTATTAAAATTAATTCATAATCAGTTTGCTAAAAATCAAATATATTAATAAATGTATATAAAAAAAATTTTGCTGTTGTTATAATTAAAAAGTTATAACAAATTCAAAAAATTTTTAGACTCAGTGCGGAGCACACACCGATAGTTCCCGGGCCAAAGTTTAACATTGTTATTTCACAATGATAATATCTGTGTTTCGAAAGTATAAAATCATGGATATGTGCACATATGATGCCATCAACTTTAAAATAATATTTTGAAGACGTCTTATGTGTATGCTCATCAATGATACTATACATTCGAAACACAGGTAATACTATTTATAAGAAAACCATGGAAATACTGAAATTATTTGAACCTCAATACGTCATGGCGCATTTTTAGTTTGTTAAATTATATCACTTTTAAAGTGCTCATTATTAGTTAAAACCATTTTTTTTTAGTTTTCGCACACTTTCATTATTGTTAATTATGAAGTAAATTCATTTAAAAAATGGATATTTTTTCGTTCAAAAGCCCAATTGTATAAATTATTTTCATTTATCCAGGATGGAGCTAGGCGATACATTTCTGCATCATATTAATCTGTTCTTATGACTTAAAAAGCTAAGTACCTATACTAATGATTAAATTTGAACTTAAACTACCATAAACTGTACCATATCTACAAAGTAATGTTCTTCAGTGTAACCTTGATCAGTATTATTAAATTATTATAGAAGTTAATTGTTAGGTCCTGCTTTCTAATTTCTTACAAAATTCTTGATTAAAATTGTGCATTCAATTTTATTAGACTGCCTCAAATCAATTCAATTGACCGGTTGTAGACTATAAAGATTATTTGTGAAATATTATCTCGAGCTTCAACAGTGAAACCGAGACTTTAATTTGGTGTTGTAAAATATAATTGTAGTTCAAAATAAAAATTTATCGATGTAAAATTATTAAGAAAAAATATACCAAAAGGAATTGTTTACAAGAAATCAACCAAATAATTAAATTCAAATAAAAGCCATTCAATTTGAAATCTGTCAATAATATGTAACAAAATTTCGAGAATGTGCGCATTTTCTCGAACACAAATACAAATAAAATCGTAGATGTTTTAACGTCAATTAAAATATGATTTTTTGTATTTTTTTTTTTCCATTGTAAAATATTTTTCTTTTTGTATTCAAAAATATAATTGAAATGTCAATCAATATGGAGGAATTAAATGTAACGCATTTTGAACAAAAGTATATTTCGAAAATAAAACATCATATTTGTCGTATAAAAAAATACGAATATTTTAAAAGACTTGATAAATTGTATTATGACATTCTTGTATCTGTCTTGATAAAAGAAAATAATATTTTCAATTTACAATTTTTTATTGAGTACCTAATTGTGGACTTATTTAGTGATTTATTGACAAATTATAACGATATATACATATTTTAATAATTTTAATTCAAAACCAAGAAATTTGATTTAATAATGAATATGCAAGTAAAACAGCTAAAATCGGAAATGTGCTCTTGACAGTACGAAACAAGAAAATATTCTTGTTAAAAATTATAAGTGATATTCAGTCGATAGCCGTTTGTTAGGTTTCTAGGCATGCAATTTTTGAATAAATTTCGCTTCGTATAAAACTAATTTCATAACTTCTCATTTTGACTGGTAAGTAAATCTTATTTTTAAGTTTTTAAATTTTATTTATAATGAAGAAATAAATGACAAACTATTGAAAAATAGGTATATTTTTTATACTCGATGTACATAATTTTCCAGATTATATTAATTTTAGTCAAAGGTTTGTAACGTTACCTAATATTGACCGCTCAAACAAAATTTTGATATGGGTGTTCAAAAAAACCTTATAAGTCCATTTCCAACAGAGATAATTCAATAACAAAAAGTTGTATTCTAAAAAGTAAGTTTAAGTTCGTGAATGAGCAAAATCGGTTAATTGTTTCTAATAGATCCTTGACCCAACTTTTAAAATATAAAATATAGAAGAAAAGTTTAAATACAAATAATTTTAATTTGTTTTCGAACAAACAACTTTAGTTTTAAAAATATTTCGTAAAATAAACATATATAGGTAATAACAATATATATTATATAGTATATATATTTAAAGTATTTTATGAATGCTAATTGAAAACAGTCCAAACATTGAAACTCAATCATATGTGGAGTATCTAAACAAGTAACTCTGTTAGTTCTAGTATCTTCATTTGTATAAAAATAATATTTTAATCGAGTTACAGCACTACGATCAGTTCAATTATACACTCTATTTAATGTACAATGGATATAACAAAATGTAATCAAAGACAATAGAAAATTGAAAATCAAACCTGACTATTTCAATTTATTCTGAAGTACTTCTACAAGTTGTCTTTTAACCATTGGATAAAATTTTACCTGAAACAAAAAATTATTAGTTTAAAGTACAATGCTCGTATTATTAAAAGGTAATCAAATAATTATTTTATTATACCCGACATAGGTATAGAAAATGTTACTACACTATATTACTTCAATTCTTAAGTTTGTAACGCTAGCAGATAAAATACAGCCATAAATTGTAATATAGGTATTCATAATATAACTTAACTAATCTATTTCTATCTGTCCGTTCGTTTGTACGTCCGCCTGTCCGCCATCAAGCTGAAATTTTTGTTGCATTTTCTGGACCTAAAGAGTGGATTTTACATCGTGATTGAGCATATATACTTAATCATATTCCGAGTATCTAAACAATTAACTCTTTTAGTTATCACGTTCACTTGTATAATGCACATATTTAGTTCGATGATTTAGCTGTATTAAAAATTTTTATTATTAGTATATAATTAAATAGAATTATTCATTTAAACAACTTTTCGTTTGTTTCTACCGAACTCTCTCGAATTCAATCATTCAATTCATATATACCAGTTATTAAAATCCACCCAGCCCAATTGTGAACAATGCACTAAAATCCCATTAACTATAAAACATATTTATTATATTATATTATAAAAACATACAATTTCGGTTATTTGTGCTTAAATTTTGTTCATTTACACAAATAGTAATTAAATAATTATGAAATGTTTTAAATTGTGTTTTTATGTGTCGTTACACTGCGGATACAACATGATGATTTGTAAAAAAAGTGTCGATAACTCGAAAAATAGGAGAAAACTCGAAAATTGGTATTCTTCTTTTCGTATTATTTTGGTTTGTTTTGCCAAAATTCATCCAAAAATCTATGCGCCACACATATCGGAGGTGCCATTTCTTCACAGTTATGCCATACAGTGCATGTTATTTGGGCCCATCCAAGTTCAATTTTAAAAGAATTATTTGCGAATATGGAAAATATATGTTTTATATTTTGGCTTAAAAAATCCAGGTTTAAGCCCAGGCATAAACGAATACGGCATTTGGCAGGAACGATGCACTTGATAGTAAGGAAGCTGTTGTAAGCGGACAGCGTATAATAGCTCACAAAGACGGAGATATAGCTAATATTAATGATTTTTTTGAACCAATACAAACTGGATGTCTCAATACAACACATTTAGTTTAAATGATGATGTTTGTTATGTTTTGTTTTACATGATTATGTAAAATTGATTATGGTTCGAGATGGATTTCAGAATATCAACCAAGTGGCTGAATGCCACACTAATGTAAATTGTTGTGTTTACATTGGAAGTTTGCAAGCAAACGTTTTTATGCCAAATAATTTACTATGAAGTATCTTAGCTGTTTTGAAATAATACGAATATAAATATGAGTTTTGTTAAACACATTTCAGTACAAACGACCATTGAACATATAGACTTCGATCCATATAAAACTTTAATAGCTCAAACATATTTTTATCACCAACCAGATATCATATGTGTATCAACTATCCTATTACTCTCTCAGATTGGATAAAACATTTTGAACTATATAGCAAACTAAGATTATTCTTACTTAGTTTGGACTAGGTTGATCTAAATTTCAAATCAAGAAATCTCTGCTCACCCTTTTAGGACTTCACAATAATTGATTATTTTCTTCATTGACTTCATTTGATTATTTTTTACTTCACATTTTGAGCAATAGTACGGTCATTCTATGAAAACTTCAAACCCGCCTGCACCCTCTTAGGAGACGAATTTAGAAATTTTTTATAATGTTCACTGAACGGTTTCGGCTCAATTTTAATATGTCAGTCAGATATCCTTATATTTAAGAAGATGCATAATTAAATCAAGATTATCTTTGATGTATTCAATATTACTAATCATATAAAATTTAAAAAAAATGTAAAAATTAATAAATATTTTTTATTATAAATTATCCCAAAACAAACAAAAAATTAGATTATGTTTCTAACTGGAATCTTCCCAATATGCAGACGATAGAACGTTCTGAAATTCGTTAAGAATAACTTTATAATTTGAAATAAAATAGGTAATTAAAAGTTTTATAAATGAATGAAAAAAATAATAATAAAGTTATAAATAGTAAAACTATATATTCTACAATTCAAATCAATTTAATAATAATAAAGAAAACATACATACAAAAAGCCATTATTTATAGAATGAATGAATAAACCATATTGTTTTATTGACAATAAATATATAGGTTTGGTCAATTCATACAATCATCAGAATAATTACTAGTAGGCTGCATTGAGGCGTAGACCTCACTGTGACATCAATGTTTTTTTTATTTTTTATTTTAATTCACTTTTCAGATCATATAGAGGACACATTAGGGATATTCTATACAACATTACACAGCAATTCTATTTGGACACCCATACAAGTACTAACTGTGTATAATGTTACTTAACTTTGTGGATCGGTTGAGATCAGTAAACATGTTACGTCAGTGGGGGGGGGGGGGATTGGCCAAACACAAATGTTATTAGTTAAAAAATATACCTCTTTATTGTAATTGGTTTGTATCCTGTATCAAAATACTATTCATTTCATCACACTATTAGCGAGAGAAATAATTTGTGAAAATTTGTTATTTTGAAGCTGGCGATGGCCCAATAAGGCTGAAAAACTATACAGTAAATTTTCTGAATCTAATTAACCTGTCTAGAAAATTGCAAAAAATTTTAACACGTATTCCAATGTTACAGTGGAACAAATTTACAGATAAACAGATTAATTATATATATATATATATATAGTACAAAATCGTCTAGTTATACCATACACCTCACTTCTTTCAGCCAATTACTAATACATTTATTTATGTATTTATCATTTAACAATTTATAAAAGTGTAATTACAGCATGTTATTATTATTATTATTATTATTATCAATGATATTATAATAGGTACAATACAATAATTATAATTTTATAATTAAACAATCATTTATTCATGAAATAACACTGGTAAATGTATAATTGATTATATTTTATATGAAAGACAAATATATTGAATTTTATATATTTTGTTATAATGCATAGATTATAATAAACCTTTAATAGGATGGTATATCTTGTCCTCTACCAAAGATTTATTTTTTGAACAATTTTAAAAAACGGTTTCAATCCAAGATTAATAATGCATGGTTGGGATTCAGTAAGATTATTAATTTATTGTTCTAGTATTATATTGCGGTTAGTTTGTTAAAATCAAGTTAACGATAATGTAAATTTATTGCAATTATGTTAAATTTTTTCGCATTAATTTTGCATTATTGTTAGTTATATTGAAAAGATATTTATTATATTTTATTATGAACTACTTTTATTTGTTGATTATTAACTGTGTTCTATGTAACGCAATTATGCACAGTTGACGTGAGACAATACTGTTCAGCGTTTAAATATGCGCAGATTAATTTATTCATATACAAAAATATTAAATTGCGACGTTGTTTCATCTGCGTCTTACTAAATTAAAATGATCCCGTCAAGCAGGCTAACAAATTTCTACAACAATTTCACCATGAACATATACTATACTTTTTATTAGTAAGCAAATGGTCTCATTAAAATTTTATGAAAAATAAATTGATGAAAAACACCGTGCTTATGTATCTATACATATATCGAGAATATGATTTTCATTTGATTAATTTCCATTTCAATGGATAATAAAAATACATTACCTATACATGTTTGCTATATAGTCACAACAGTGTGTTCAAACTTACTAATCTTATAAACTATATCATAGATGTCATATCTCTTAAGTGTTTCCGTAAGTGGGATCCTGTTGTATGTAGTATACAACAAAATACTGCCATTAGTATAGTTTTTGAAGCAACAAAAATAGTTGAAATAGTTTTTAGTTTTTTTTTTTTTTTTTAATTTCTGGCTTTGGCTACTTTCAGCTATATAGCCATAAACCAAAGGGGATTATTATTATTATTTATACAACAATAGTACACTGTACTGCTAGGTGGTCACCCATCCAAATACAGATTGTGACTGCTGTTGCTTAACTTGTATTAGTTGGTCTAAGCATGTCATTACGTGCGCACAATTACAAATAATATCAATTTTCAACTTTTTGTTTATTAAAGCACGTATTTTTGCATACCTTTATAGAAACATATAAATAAACCGTATAAATAGACTTCATTATTCTTACACAAGCTATTAAAAAGCATTCAGATGACACGTAACACGTAAGAAATTTTAAATTCGTATGTTGGCCCACCTAAGCTTAAAATCGTACTTTAAATAATCAAACATTACGAATTTACCTTATCCTTGATGCTTGATTTCTAATGTTTGGATTTAAGAAGAGAACGTCCTTTCTATATAATTATGCCTACCTGTAGATATATTTCTAGTTCCCTGTAACGGGCGTTAGACTGACCCAATCCCAACTGTTCCAATCCTTAAAATTTAAAGTTTAATTAATGATTGTACAATTTTTCTCCCAAAAATAGTCGCAATAATTTAGAAAACGGTAGACTCTAAAGGCCATCCCTGCAACTTCCCGCTAATTCCATACCAACGCAAGAAAGTTATTTATTTTGAAAATAATTGTTTTGTAGTGCTTTCATTTTGCGACAAATTATAGGTATACCTATAAATATGTATTTATAGGTTCTGTAAAGTTTTGCAATAAACAATTGTAATGTTAAGCTTTACAAATAAATATTACAATAATGGGTGTGTGAAGTAAGCATCACCATCAGTGCTGATAATTCTGATATGAAGTCTGGGTTTGATTGCCACTTTTTGGTTGGGGATGTTAGACTTATATTGAGTGTTCTAAATTTTAAATATGCCAACGAATAATTTTTGATTTTTTATGAAAAATAGTTTCGGTTATTAAGACCCCGAATATAGACATCATCAAATTTACGGCGGTGCTAGTTTAATATGCAGTTGTCACCCCCATGATGAGTTCCAATAGTTCTGAGCATATTTTATAACCGTTATGAAGAAATGAAATACTCTTGAAATTTACAAAAATATTTATGGAATTTCGATCTCGAAAAGTCAGTATGTCAAATATTTTTGAAAAGTCCCGGCTAGGTTGGTCCTGGAGTTCTGATTATAATTCTGTGTTCCTTACAAGCAAAGGAATAATTTTTGAAAGGGATGAAAATTAGTCTGTTCATTTAACCGAAACTCCGAAAACATATTCCGAAAATAACAGGTTATGTAAGCTTCACTGTATTTTTTTCCAGAAATTTTCAAAAAAGATCGGAACTTTGATGTCGAAAAACATCGGGGCGCTGGAATGTAGATGATACTTCTGTAATTCTTACATTCTAACGAACAATATTTGTTTAGATTTAAAAAAATAGTTCTGGTCGTTAAGACCCCGAAGATTTTTTTGAGGTGCTTACTTCACGCTTTTTTACACATCGATTTCCAATATTACAATATTTAAATTTTTAATAATTTTACAAGTTTTAACTCGAAAAACGTCGAAAATCATTAAGTCATTTGTCAATTAATAAACAGCTTATTATGACTATATTACCAATTTTACTGGAAAATGTTGTTTCGTTAAGTTGACATACATCATTCTAATGCATTCTTAAAAATGAATAGCATATAAAATTTTTGAATAATATATTTAAATATTAGTCATCAATGCATAGTAAAATACAACTGTAATTGGAATGAAACGAGTTGTATCAGATTTATCAAATTCCGATTAATTAAACGCTGATGTTTTGATAATCAAATCATTCAGAAGCCTTAATATTGGACAATGGGTGATTGCTTGACATATTGGACTAACCATGTCTGTTTCATGTCAGTTTTAAACAAATAATATTAAGATTATCACTGAAAACTTTTCGATTCCAAATTGCAGATCTATTTAAAAAAATTTCATTCTTTTCTTTACTTCTTCATAGAGATTATAAAAAAAATGCTTAAAACTATTGGAATTCGTCATTGAGGTGCCAATTTCACATTAAATTAACATGGCCGTTTATTTTTGTTTATATCTATTTTCGGAGTATTAGTGAATTTGTCTTAACTATTCAACTATTATTCCTTGATATAAAAAAATAGAACTCTTATCAGAACTCCAGCCACCTTTAACCAGAATTTCGCAATTTAGACAATTAATTAATATTGTCTATATATAATGATTTTCGACGTTTTTCAAGTTAAATTTGCAGAACTATTTTTTAACAATTCCAGGAACTCTTCATTTCAACATAAGGATACTAAAAATAAAGTTAACAAAACCAATTTCAAATAAGTTCTGGGTTTTCATGACCGGAACTATTTTTGAAAACTTCAAGAATCTTTAATTTCAGAAAACGAACCGAGAATTCATATTAGACTCTTCATGGTGGTGCTAACATCGCACACTCTACAATAGTATTTTTTAAATAGGAGTATTATTATTTTCAATCGTTTCAGATCATCAAAAAATATCACTGTGGCATTGACACTGAATAGTATCAATTACATTATATCAGAAAATAATCCCTCATTCATTTTCATAATAAAAAAGATAAAAAGAGCAAGTTTGAGTATAAAATAGATATTTTAATCTATTGTATCTTCAATAGAATGGTATTTGAAATTAATATAATGGCCCGATAAAAGAATAAAACAAATATATAAGAGAGAAAACAAAGAATAAGAAATATTTACTGACGGAACAAAATCAAATAATACTTAAAATACAACCAGGTATAAATAAAAATAACATAAAAATAGAGCTATGCTTGGCCGTGATATTTATGCAATATAAAAACGAACCAGCACTTAGAATCGAATTTAATCATTTGTTAAAGAAAAAAAATAATATAAACGTTAATTCATCAGACATCATAGAACTTTACCGATTAAGAAAAGGTCCAGAAACTCCTATCAAAGATCGAAAAAAAATAAGTTTGTTGTTTTGATTATCACACAATACTTTTTTCTATTGTTAATTGTATAACGTTTTATATTGGTATTTTTATGGGAACAACTAATTTTGAATTTATATGTAAATAAAAGTATGTTTTTGTATTTGCTTCCTATTTGCTTTTTATATGCAAATAAAAAATTATAATAATACGATTAAGACATTCTGTATATTATTTAGTGAGGAATTCAATAATAAACAAACGACCGTCCTATGTATTTATTTATTGAATGGAAAGCTTTTAGTGTGTTACGTTGTAATAGCGCGATGTACCATCACCATATCACCATCATACAACAGGGGAAAGAATAATTGTCTCCACATAATATATGTGCTACTAACTGCCTGGTAATATAAACATATGGTTGGTAGAGAAAATAGAGACCCTTTTACCATTCTTCTCGGTGTGATGTGTGACAAACGATAATGGTATCATACTATATCTATAGTAACGATGCTGCTTCTAGTCATGATAAAATACCTCACCGATAATTGGAGAGCTAGTAGACAATTTTAAGTTTGTATTTGAGGCAGCTTAAAAATATTGTCCAAATATAACTCATTTTTAAAGATAAATGGGACTAAATTAATATTTGAAATATTTAACTCAGCATTTCTTTTTATTACAAATATGTTTTTGATGTTTTTGGAAATTTGAATCCATTTTTATTTAATTTCAAAAATACTTAATCCATATAATTTTATCGGATCTAAGCATTATCCAAGCAGATTCAAAACTTAATTCTATTAATTCTGAAAATATATGGTAGGAGACCGCAAGTGGGTATTCTTGGATATAGGCGAGCGCATTGGATTAATATATGGGAGATACCTCATTGTTTGTTGACTACCTCCACAAAATTTTAGCTCTATATATGGTACCGCGCCGCGCGTATAGGGTAGCCGTACCCGATAGTTGGATTTATTCGAGTGCTTTCGATTAAGAGATGTTAGGTTAATTATTTGTGACGTAAGAGAATGGGAGGGCCATAGATTTTCTAAAAAGACACGTCACCTGCGTCACGGTCAAATCGTCGGATTAGTAAACTGTTCACTTTTCAGCAAGTAATCAACCTATCATATTTTAATCTGAAGTGCTCGATTAAAGCCAGCTTTCGATTTCGTTTTAATATTCTGTTCAGCTACCCAATTCACACGTCACCATATAGAAATCTAAGAGACTCAACAAGAGGTAAGGTATCTCCCATATCATAATCTGTGGCGCTCACGTAAATCCAAGAATCTTCGCTTGGGTTTCTCTACCAATATACGTGTGCTAAGTTCAGATTTGGACATTTCCATAAAGATAGGTTATTTTATTGATATTTAGTTTATACCTATCAGATAAGTGCGAAAAGTTTGACGTGCGTTTTGCAGCAAAATCCAATCAATCAGATTTTATATTGTGTAGACGCATTAATAAAAATTATGATTTAGGATACCTCAAATTCATGCTTAAAACTGTCTATCAGTTCTTAGACTATAAGTAACAACGATGATGAGAATGATGATTACACGCTTTTGTTAGACTATAACATTAAATACATATATGGGTGAAACTTTATGACATTATTTTTCATAATGTGTGTAAAGTATGAGAATTTATAGAGTTCCGTATCAATGGCAATTAATGAAGCATTCTATATTAAAAATTTTAGTAATTATCAGGAGTATACTCAACTTAATCCAAATCTTGTAACGCTAAAAATGTTAATTAAAGAACCAAAATTATTACATAGATACTTTGAATCATCTAATGAGATAATATGCTTGCCCAATTGTACACCTGTATTCTAATAGCTACAAAATAAGTCAAATAATATTTCTATCCAATCTAAATTTCTATTTCGAAGTATGTGTATATGTTAGCTCGCACGTGTGAGTGTGCGTGTGTGAGTTTTTTTTTAAGAGGGGAGAATCCTTTTTACGGATATCCAGGCATTGCCTGGATATGTGTAGACTCGACGCAGCGTCATCAGAAACTCAACGCTAACGCCCATACTCACTAAACCCTAAACACCTTTTCTTCTGTCTTATCCCTCACGGAAACAGCCATCAGGCGTTACTTCGTGGGGGGAGGATATAACTATTGCTTTTCCTTCTGGTGGCTAAGGTGTTATCTTTCTTCCTTCTATCTTCTGCGTGCGTGTGTGTGTGTGCGTGTGTGTGTGTGTGTGTGTTTGTGTGTTTGTTTGTTTGTGTGTGACAGCGATATAATATCGAACGTTTTATCATAACTTCACTAAACTTTGTATTCCATATCTAGGAAATAATTTAGATTGTAAAATATTACTGTATCTTTATTATGATAAAATTCGATATACTTTTATGGGGTAGTTGTAATTAAAATGCAACAAATATATATTACATAAAACAAATTCTAATTTTTGTAAATATTAATCAATGTTTTTTTTTCCGAAAACATATCTGAAAATTAAAGATATTTACATTATTTGGAATATGTACATTTGTGTATGTTTAAAATCCTCCTACATGGAATTAAATTAAAAAATTTAATGTAAATGTTCACAAATCACTTGATAAAAGAAAATAGATTCGAAAAATATAAGAATACCTACCTGTATTTGAATGTAATCCATATACATTTAATGAATGACCTCTTTTGAAAATTTAATATTTTGTGTATTTAAATTTACGGTTTTACTTTTTTTAAATGATAAAAGAATTGTCAACAATATTTCGATTTTAACGTATTATAAATGAACAATTATAAACTTGATTTTATGTAAAAGTGGTTCCAACTAATGTCATTTTGTTTTGCAACATTTTTAATTATCAAAAATAGAAGAATGCCAATTTTTTTGCGTTAGAAATACTCTCACATTTATTAATATATTTTAATGAAATACGTAAAAGCGGTAAGGCTTGTTTTTAGAAGCTAACTAAGGTAATGAAAAAAATCGAGTTTTTATTCAGAAAATTAAAGATTATGTCACAAATTCATAAAAAAAGATTTTCACATTTGGTTTTGACTAATTAAAAAAAGAAAAAAAAATGCGACACATCCAGTGAACTCAGAATTATGATTTTTTTAATAGAACAGGTATAAATGAACCTTTTGCTATCACAAAATCTTTACATTTATATATAAAGTGTTATCTTTGTAGATTCGGTACCTGGCTAGTACCATTGTAACCTGTAAGTGTTTCATATTTATACAAATATTATATTTATGCTTTATCGTCACTATAAAAATAAATTGTAAATGACTTACGATTATATTTTTTTTTAATAAATATTGGCTTCTCTCAGGAATGTTTTGTAATAATTCATTTTTTCGAAACCAGTAATTTATTTTCCACATTTTTATTGAAAATAATTAGCTACCTTGTTTTTCGTTAATATTGGATTATTAATGAAAAAAAAATATTTATTAATTTATATCGGTAAAAAAGTGCCAGAATCTATTACTTTAATGGGAAAATTTGATTGGTAATAAAAATGATAGAAACTAATATTAATAAATAATTTGTATTACGATTTTTATAGTGGCGGCAAAGCATAAATCTGATTTCATAAATTTGCATAAGACACTAAAATAGTACAATGGTACAAGTTATAATTTTTTGACAACACAATGTTTATTACATCTACACAACTCGATGCTTTGTTATTTCTTAAATTCAAAAGTTTTTACATAACTAAATATGACATCAAAGTCAACATTGTGTGGAGTAGTACATTTATGTACATTCACATTTCTGTTTTTTGTTATAGCAGGTAGAGCTTTGTTGATGTTTTCCACCAACTCATATCTATTTGATGAGAGTTAAATGATGAAACCTTCGCTACAACAACAATACTACATCTACAAGCATCTCTACGAGTTTTAGAGTAGGAGAAATCGGGGGATTTAAAGTTTCTTTTCGTACATTGGGAACTTTATAATCTAATTTAATTAGTATCTTCTTCACTTCAAACGATACATTACTTTAGCCGTTAAAGAAATTTTGCTGGTATAATTTTAATTTCCTTGGTTAGCCAAGATTGGATAACCTAGCCTTAACTAGCCTAACCAAGCCTAGAGTCACCCTAACTTGGGCCAAGTTTGCGTAACCTTACCTCGGCCATTGGATGGTAGCCCTAACATGGTCGAAGACTGGATAATCTAGCCTTGGCCAAGCCTAGAGTAACCCCAACTTATGCCAAGTTTGCGTAACCAAACCTCGGCCGTTGGATGGTAACACTAACATGTGCGACAGATGACAACAACAGTTTTGTATTAGGATGTGTCATATGCTATACTTTGATGGCCACAAGCGATAATTTTTTTTATTTTATTTTGTTTTTTTAACCAAAAGTGTCTAGTTCCTATTCCCGAGTAAAAAAGTGGCGTGCGTTACACAAAAATGAAAAAGTTTCAATTGATAAAAGTGAGCCTAGTGAATCATGTAAACCTAACCTAAATGTTAACACGTGTGCAAGTGAAAACACTAGCGCTTCAGAACAATTACGTGTAGAAGTAAATAGTGCATTTAATAGTGTTATTGAACAAGATTTGGATGGAATCAGTGATAATAGGATCAACAATGTTTATATTGAGCATATTTTTGAAGATGAGCAAGTTTTAGATGACGACATATCTAATTTACTACAGCAAGATAAAGAAGAATCTACAACTAAAAAGACACTCAGTGAAAAACTTCGTTGTTGGACTTTAGATAATATAAATAGTTTGAAATTTTGAGTAAAATAAATATAATGTTCATTAATTATATCGATTATAAAAAATAAACACATTTATACCCGGATGACTCTTTATACAATATATTGATTATTATTACTATTATTATTATTATTTTTACATTGGTTAATCCTCGGCAGTTAAACATGGGCCAGAATTAGAATTTAAGCTTGGGCCAGTCGTGGCTGTAATGCGTGGGCCAATAGTGACAACCAAACATGGCCCAGTTTTGATTACCTAGCCTGGGCCAAGATGGGCTTACAAGCTTGGTACAGTCTTGGTTAGCAAGTATGTCTCAGATCTGGCCACCACGCATGGGCCACCCTTGGAAATGATGCCTGGGCCAATGGTAACAACCAGTCCTGGCACCCTGTTATCATCCCAGACTGTTATCATGACCAAATCTGGGCCAAAGCGGGTTTACAAGCATGGGCCAGAGATGAACAGCATTGCGCCAAGCGTGGCCCATTTCTGGCCCCGTCGTATTTTCCTGTATAGGATATTGGAATTTTTTTAAAGACTTAATATTTAATTAACAGTCTTGGTAGGTCAATAAAGCTAATTGCAATGTGATACAATTCAAGCAGGTTTTCAATTATGTTTCCTGGAAATCCGAAACCCTACATTGAGCAAAATAAACTGGTTACTAATAACAAAATACATTTATTATTAATTTTTTAAATTTAATATAAATATATAACAAACAATAAAAATTATTTACCCGATAAATTTTAATACATTTTTAAAGAATTTTAAATAAAGATGTTTTTAATTGTACCAGTATTTGTAATGTTCGCAGTGGATCAAGGTTGCCGATTCCTGCTGCTGTCGTCACAAAAATGAATTGCTGTGATGGGTTGGGGATAAAGAGATAGATAGAAAAGGCTTAAAAGGCCTTGTTTTCAAGCATATCGCCCCTCCAAAATAACTAACTAAACATTAAATTAAATTAAAACTGAAATATGTAAAAATTGATTAAAGCAGCGAAATTTTTTCAATTTCTTAAAAAAGATAACAATCTGTGTTTTTAATGTATAAAAGACTTTTATTTATTTATTTATTTTGAGATCTGTTTAATTCATTACAGATTCGAATAGAATGAATAAAAATTATTACGAAATTGTAGGACTTTTAATATTTTAAATGAAATTTATTGTAGGCTCTCCTATAAACTGTTTTCTATTTCAAAGCCCGAAAAATTTTCGTTTGTCACCAAAAACTTCAAATTAGCAAACATCCGTTATTTTGTTTTTGTAGTAAGAAGATTATACACTAAACAATTTAAAAATCATTTTATCCGCCACGTTATATAACCAGATTTTCCGATAACATACACATTGTGAAAAATAAATATTTTGATGTTACTGGACAAAAAACATCCCGTTTTGTAACATTTTGAACTAAATCAAATTTGTATTTGTTTTTCAATTATCCTTTTATAACAACAACAAAAAGATAGATGTCGGTCATTTCGAAGGTGTTGAGGGTCAAAAATTTCATGGGCTCCGAAAGCTTAAACTACTCAATTTTCGGATTGGTCATATAGGAAAATATTGTCATACAAATCAAAATTAAGTCATAGGTATACAAACTTTTAAAAATATATTTACAAATGGTATGATTTGCTTGTGGGCACCGGAACTATTGTTTATTGCTTGATAAATTCTATATTGTTTGACAAAATATTATTTATAAGATACAGTTCAATGAAAAAGGTTCTCTCTAAACTATGTGGTTAGTGTGTGTACATTATATTATATTCTATGTTTAACTTTGAACAATAAAATAACAACTCGAAACATCGAATAAATAACGTTCGATCGATAAAATATAGTAATCTATGGAGAAAAAAGATACCTTCATACCTGAACTGAGAACATGTATACTTGAATTCAAAAGAAATGACTTTAATACAATCATCACATATAAGGTAAAAGCACCTTTATTCGTGGAGGTTGAAAAAATATACTCTTGTTCTCTACTTTACTGAATGGATAATTTAAAACAATTATAATATGTTTGTCTCAAAAAAATGCGATTGATGCATATTTATGTTAGATAGTCACGTGAAATTTCAAATTACAGACCGATTACGACAACCTTAGCCTCTTTATTGAAGATAATTTTGATGACAACTCGTAGACTATTTACAGCACACCTAAAATTATATCAACATAGCTCGACCATTCAAGTATGTTTGGTTAAACTTTGCTATTTTAAAAATGGTGGAAAGTTATAATATTTTGACTAAGCAATTTCTGATCCCGGAACTGAATAATTTGTTGATTGATTCAAATCAACAGCATAATCGGTTGATGCATTCAAATGTCCTAATTCTGAAAAAAGACATATAGAAACTATGTGATCCATGCTTACCTATATATATATATATATATATATATATATATATATATATATATATATATATATATATATATATATATATATATATATATATATATATACGGCGCTACTAGTATGAAATCCAAATGATTTTTAGTTAGTAGTCAAAAAACGCGTGTATGAATTTATCAGCTGATATTGGAGCGTTTAAAATTCGAAATCGCTAAATATCAGTCTCATTTGAAGAAGAAGAAAGTGCTGTTTCATCAAAGCGATGCACAGATCCACAAATCAATGAAATAGATGGCGAAATTGCAAGCATTGGGCTTCGAATTGCTTACGCATATACCGTACTTTCTAGGTTTGCCCCCTAGTGACTTTTTTCTGTTCTCAGATCTCAAGAGGATGCTTACTGGACGGAAATTTTCCTACGATAAAGAGGTAATCTTTGAAACTGAAGCTTGTTTTGAGGGGCAAATCGTATTATTCAAAAATGGATCGAAAAATTGTATATCTAAAAATTATACTAACATCGTTGTATCGCCCTCGAAGGAAACTATATTGAATAATAAAATCTAAATCTGAGTGTGTCTTGGAAAGGATCTAAAAACAAAGCTTTCAAAAAAAAATTTAAAGAAAAATATTACATAAAAAAGTCTCATTTAATTTTTTGGCTGATGTTAATAATAACAGAGACATGGCTGATTGGTACGTATTTATAAAATACACAAAATTTATTCGAAAAAACCTGGTGTTCTCTTTGATAACATTCGATTTGGTTTTATTTACGTGTTAACTGTCTTTATTCAAGGACCTTCTCAAGCATTCAAATTAAATCAAATTAAATATGACAGCGGACTGATACTGAATTTTCTAATTTACATATCAAAAGGTGAAACTTATTTTGAGTAAAATATAACAAAACTAAGTTAAAGAAAGTCATTTTTTATTCAAACCTTTCGTTTAAAATTATCAATAGTTTTCATCGTCCATATTTTGTTTACATTTATAGATTTTTTTTAAAAGAACCTCAAGACTATTTTCGTAAAGTATAGACGCTTCGATTGAAGATATAAACAAAATTAACACAAATAAAATGAAATATTTGTTCTCTTATATTTAGACCTTTCTCTATGTCTATTTTATAATATATCTATTATTACTGGTTTATGCTGTTAGTATTTTCTATTCTAACAACAAATTAACCATTTATTTATGTAAACGTTATTAATGTATAGTACATGACATTTATTAATATAATACATAAGTTGATATCGAACATATAATTCAATATTTTTGGAAATGTCTGATGTGATGAAAGAAAATGTTCGTTCAGGTAAAACTATTGAAAATAATATATGAAAATTTATTTAGACTACTTTATAGTTTTATTTTTGAATAAAACTATAAACAAGGTAATAAGTGGTGTAGGTATGATTCGTGAGGGCCAACAAAATAATTTCTTAGTAGAAAGGAAAAAAAGTATTAAAATTTATAAATTGAAAGAAATTTGACTAGTATTCCTATCTTAAGCTACGTAATTATGTGTCGAACGAAATTGGTTTCACATTTTCACCGCTTTTCTGTCTTGAAACAATCAAGAAATAAAATAATGCACTTGGATATTGATCTTTTGATGATTTATTGTTGCATTGACGTTAATAATATCTTGTTATAAAACATTAATTATACTTTAGAAGAACTTAAGTTATCAAAAGTTTTATTTATGCGCAAAAATAGATTTCATTTATATTAGTGAGTTATCTGATTATATATATATATATATATATATATATATATATATATATATATATATATATATATATATATATATATATATATATATATATATATATATATATATCTATATAACGAAGTTCTTCTTTTTCCGGCATGGCCTATTTGGTTTAAACATTATTTCTCCTCCATAATTTAGTTGGACTACAAATTTTGAAACCTACTAAATATCGTAATGGAAATGCGCTGTATCGTAATGGAAATATTCAGTAAATAAGTAGGCTGATTGATAAAAATTTTTGTTTGAAGTTTACAAAGGATATTAACTTTCTTGTTAGAACTAATGATGTATATGTTGTTTATGTGTAATGATTCTTGCCTTAAACCGACAATATCTATAAATGTAAAATTACAATATGTATCAAAACAGTATTATGGTTTAATGAAATTAGGATGTGTTAAGAATTTTAACAAAAGTAACGCCTAGAAATTAGAGGATTGAGAAGGCGGAAAATATATGAAACTTGATAATTTTTCATTAACATAGCTAAAATATATGTAATTAAAAGTGTAATTAATTTTTACTCAATACATTTGAGTAGGGAACAGCGGGGTAAGCAAGAGACGCTAGTAATTACGAATAATGATATATTGGAGTAGAAATATAAAATTATGTCAAAAAACGATTTTAATGTTATTGTTTTCATTGAAAATTTAAGTAAAATTATATCACATTTTCGGCAAATTTATAGTATATGATTATGATTCTGATGAATTTTTAAAAATATTCCACGAGTTTTTCCATTAGTTATTACTTTATTTATTAATTCCGAGTCTTCCGTGAGTATTGATTTACACTGTTTTCGTAGAAAAAACTGGATCAGTCCTTGGAAGTAGTATCAGTGTAATTGATTTTGTCTTAAATCTTGTTGCTTATATGTTTTTGGACAAATCGGGTTTTTTTGATTTGAAACAGTGAAAGGTAATAACGTGCATATAACCTTATTATTCTCCATATAAGTTTTAATGTTACTGTAGTATTTTGGATATATTCTAGATAGCTAATTATAAAAATATAGTTTCAGAATTATCTGAGCTTTTACTAAATGATTCACGCCTCTTCGTCATTATCCCTCTAAATTCATAGCTGAAATATATTGTGTTATTGCAAAAATTTTCTGTTTTTATATAGAGAAACTGCGTGTTATCGATGAGTAGACAATAGCGTCCTTAGTGGCTTGAATTGGCATATTTTATGTAAATCATTGTGGTTAATTTAACTGTGAATAGAGAGTGCTAATTTCACTTCATACAAACAATTTAATTCTCTCCAGAACAATATCAGAAAAATAATTAACTTAATTGTACACAAATTCTAACATAACCTAGATGATAATCACAAAAGCCGCTTCTTGATAATAATCACAAAAATAGCTTCAATAAACAAATGTTTTTTGATATAAATATATTATAAATCAAATATGAACTTAAAAATGGCAAAGATGCTTCATTAGTCTGTACGTAGCTTACTAAATAAAAACCAGATAACCAATATGATGATGAACATAGTCTGAATTGGAAGTTTTGCAATAGCATAAGTACAATTTCCAAGTTTTCTTAAGTATTTGTTATTCCTCACTCTCTCCTGTACTATTTTCAGTCTAAAATTTGTAACGGTAGAAGGTATTATCAAACTTTTGATGTGTGTTAATGGAATCACATAAATTGTCCGTTTCTACCCGTCCTTCAGTCCGTCTGTCACCAAGATAACTATAAAATAAAATGAAGCGAGCTAAAATTTTGGAAGCCTATTCAATTATTTTTACTTACCGACTGGTTTAATTCAATAAGCTTGTCACGGTAAACGAATTCATTATTTAAAAAATGGAAATATAAATATTTTATTTTTAAACTTTATTAATTTTGATCACTGCGTAAATTATACGATATGTAATCAGGTAAACAAATGTGAAGTTAACAATATACGAGTTTATCAACAAGTTTCGAGAAAAAGATATAAATATATATTATATATATATATATATATATATATTTTTTTTTTTTTTTTTTGTAAATTTTTCAGCATAGTATTACAAAATACCAGGACAGATGCCCTTCAAACTGTTCATCAGCAAACTATGATTGTGATGTTTCCTCAAAATAAACAATTTTTTGCGATGATTTCCTGATTTGATATAAATACCTATATCTACTTAGCCATTCTTAATTAAATTGGAAAATAAAAAGAAGTTATTAAGGGTCTGATCTGGTGAATACGGTGGAAAGTTTGTCAGCCTTCATTGCTCAAGTTAAGACATTGAAACTGCAGTTGCTAAATTCTCAACTGAGAGCAAATGCAGCACCTATTACGCCGATATTTTTTGTATACCCAATTTATTATGCAATACTGAAACGGGGATATCTTTTAAAACCTCTGTGAATTCAAATTATTCACGCAGTTTTATTATTCGGCCACTAAGCACCATATCGTTTATCCATCTATTTTATACTTCTGGGGTACACTCGGCAACAGGACATCCTAAACGATGTATACTGGCCTTATGCCGGAGTAATCACAAGTTATTTACTTTAATTGTCGATAAAACGAAATCACGATATCTCTACTACATCTTTCCCAGCTATCTAGCGATGAATGAAGCTTAATAAAAAGACACCATTAGTAAGTAATGCTTCGGACATAATCTCTTAGAATTTCTAATGACATATTGCCCTCGAAATACAATTTTTATAATACATTAACTTGTTAAACAAGGCATGGTACGGAATGACAAAATATATTTACTGAAAACATATGAGTATTATGTTTATGCCCACATAAACCTTATATTTGTATAAAATATTTTGAACTGAATTTCAAGAGAAAACCTTACGTCAGTCTATCATATTAAGGGAAATTGAATAGTTTATTTATTATATACCTAAATAAAATTCAAGGAATTGTATACCTGACAAAGGTTTGTATCAACATTAATAATTACTTCACTTACTAAATTTCTTTAGAATGAATAATTTGATTTCTTGGAATTTAAATTTTTACATGTCGTATATAATAATCAAGATTTACTCCGACAGTGTATTTCCTATTTTACGCAAATTATCGAATATGTATAGTAACATCCGCGTGTTTTATAATACTTATTTCCTATAGTTAATAAATATTTTATAAATTGAAAGAAATTAAGGTAGTAAGCTTATTTTTTTAGTTTTTTGATTCAGTACAAAAATTTCACCAGCATTTTACCTGAAAATTCATCAGTTTTGAGCTACGTAATAAAAATTATAACATTCAGCTGAAACGACTTTGAATCGTGGAGTAATATAAAAATTTGGGATGTACGTATTATATTAATCCATATTATATTATAATATCACCATATTATAATACTCCATATTTCTAATAATATTATACAATAAATTTATAAATGTTATATATACCCATATCAATATTTAAAATTCTATGGTAAAATAGGAATAAGTGCATTCAATACTGTAATAACATTCGATATTATTATATTTTTAACTGTATTTTGGATCGATTACTAAGAAAATATACATATGCTTAAATTTATAAAGAGCCTTATATGACCTCTAAATAAAAAATAATCAATATTAATAGCTCCCATTATGATAAAACTGATTTATGAATACTAAAAATTACATTATAATAGAATTGGACACATAAAATGAATAAAGTTGAAGTACCTATAATTTTTTGAGAAATGTTGTTGAAAAATTGTGTATCTTTATCGTAAATAATATAAATAAATATTAAGGATGTTTGGCGCAATTAAACAAAATGTTTGCATGTTTTCTAAACTCCCGTTCATAAGTCATAAGTTAAAATTTACGTGTTCCAAATTAATATGTTATCGACATAAACATAAAAGCATTTGTGACAATTAAAATAAAAAAATATCATTGAAAATAAATTAAAAATGTAAATAAAATATTACGAATCGTGTAGTAGAGTAATATTTAGTACTTAAAGTGCAAGTAACTGAAAAATAAGTATAAAGTTATCAATTTCATACAATTATCAACACTAGAATTTATAAAAATACAATACTGTAAATATTACATTTTCCTCAGACCATTTTTTCGTGTTAACTGATTTAGAAATCATTTTAATGCGTTTAAATAAACTTAGTGAATGATGTTATTTTCCAATCAATGTAGACAAGATTTATATAATTTAAGAATTTCCATAATTAATTAAAAATTTAAATCAATATTTTTAAATTATATGCTTTAAAACTAAAAAAAAAAAAACTGCCCGTTAGTAAATAAGGAACTCATGTTGTAACACACACAATATAGTAAATATGTAAAATATAATTTATGTATAAAAATTGTATGAAATGTATAAAATTAAATTGTATTCCTTACTTTATTCTAAAATATTTTAAATCATTCCATACAATTCTTATACAAAAATATTGACATTAATTTTTTATGCATTCATACTTACACAAAAATACATGCAAATAAATTTTAATTCATTTAAAAAAATCAATCAAATTTTACATAACGATATATATATTTATTGTCCTCGATAGAATATGAAACTATAATTGATCCAACCTTAACAAATTTTCTTAAAAATTGTATAATTTAAATTAATGCAAATGATAGTTTTTGTCCCCATAGTTTACTTTTATTATTCGAAAAATTACGTTTTTGCGTTCATTCGATTGTCCAAGCTCGCAATTGTCTTAATACCTATAATTAATTTTTTAATGAATTCATATTAATTTTTTAATAGCATCATCTGTTATGAAGTAGGGCTTTTAAGTATAGTTCATATAATATCCGTCAGATAGCATATTTAAGTGGAAGACTTCCCAGTTGGAAACAGAAAATGTCATAACAATCGTATCATATTGTTGATAAAAATACATTTGTTGTCGCCGACATTGAATGGTAGTAATTCGTCTCAAAGAAATATTTTGTAAAAGTATTTATTTAATCTCAGTATTTAAAACCACTATAAACTGCAGATGAGTTAGAAATGTTAAAATATTTAAATATAATCTCATTGGATAAAATATTGAACGTTTATTTATAGAATGAACGCGATGCATTCTGAATAGGAATTCTAAACATATTTTCAATTGGAAGCCAATATTAAAATCTTAAAATATCTGTTATAAAGATTAGTTTCGAATATAACGTTATTAAACAATTTAATGCCATTTGATGATGAAAAAATGACGGGTTTGAAATTGGACGAATTTTTGTTTACTAATTTATGTAGTACAATGTTTCAACTTCTTCAAGTTTTTTTTTTCAAATATTAAAAATTCATTACGAGTCAATTAATAACAATTAGAAAATATATAATTCCACAGAAGACTCTCAAGCAAAATCAATCACAGAATTACTGATTACAGAAGCCTATAATTAATTTTTTAATATTAAATTATAAACACAATTGAAATTTTCCGTATCAAATCGTAAATTCACAGTATTATTTGATTTAATAAAGTATCCTTAGAATTTGTTAATTAATTTTTGCAGTGTTTTCCATCGCCAATCGTCTCATGGAATTTAAACTGATGCCCGGTTTTTAAATAATTATGAATGTGAAAAATATTAATTTATCTGTTATGGATATAACGTTTTGATGAATTTGACCATTGGTATTGATTTTATTTGGAAAAAACTATATTACTAATAATAAAATTTCCAATAACCACCCTAAATGCAAATAAATTTTATAAAAATTCAAATAAAAAATTTATAAAAGAGATGACGTTCATCACTTGATATAAAAATGATAACATTATCAAATGATCTTTTCACGTTAAAAAAATATATAACACTTATTTTTCACCACAACCGATATAAATCGATAGGTAATAAATTAAAATTTAATGTCATGTACGTCCTTTATTTTAATATTTTGATTATGTAAATACTAGATGATATAATTACAGGAAAATTCAATATATTAATTAAAAATAAATATTGCATCTTTTATTGCGTTTTATGAAATTGTGACATTGTAGGTCAATCGATAATTGTTTAATCTTCAACAAAGTATACGAGTGTTCTATGGTCCAAGAGCCGGTCGTGGTAAGCACTCACTCATATGGTAGTATTTTAATCCTCAGATACTGTTAAAAATAAAATCATAAAAATTCAGGTTGAAATAAACTATATCTCCTCGTGTTTTTTATCAGATTCAAAGGCAAAGTGATATTAGCTTCTAATTCAGCGTATAAGATGAGAAAAGTGAAATTTAAGAGAACGGAAACCAGTTTATATGCATTGTACTTATTATTAAAAAAATAATAATGTCATTGTTAGCTTTATAAATTTATTCTTAAAATTATTTAGATTCCAGGCATATGTTATGGATGTTATACATATTATAATTCATATATTAGGGGAAACAGGGGTAATGAAATAATATTCATTACTCTATAACGAAAAGAGTTTTTAGTTCTGGAGCAAGTTTCAGGCTTTCGTATTACAACATTTTTCTTGCCGGCAAATAGTGATTCAGTTGTCACTACAGATTTGAGAGTTGTACATGTTAATTGTTTTTTTCCGTTTTTGGTATTAAAAAAATATTCTACAACTCGAACGTTAATTATGAATTTTAAAATTTGTTATGGTCTTATTATACAATATATTTGAATATCAGAAAAACATTTAGGTACAATAGTTGATAAAATTGCATTTTTTTTAATTACATTATTTTATTAACATGTACACTGTTGACACAAAATTGGCTATTTAACACAAAATCTCTCTATAGATTTGAATTTCTTGTTTATTTTTATTATATATAATAGATGCCAAAATAAAGACGTAGTTCTTCCGAAAAAGCGAAATGGAACATAGAAACTTCTGAAAAAGCTATGAAATTAATCGCCATTTTCAACTCTTTAAACTAAACTGAAGAAAAAAATATACCGTTGCACTCTGTATTGGTTTTCGTTGACACTCTTTGTAAACTGGGTAAGCATCACTCGAGGATTATGAATGTGAAATTTGCTTAGGATCGTAGATCGCCAATTCTCTACGCGCGACCCCGATTAACTGCATGTGTGACTAATGCTAGTCAAAGTGATTTTTATTAAAATTTAAGCTACCTCTTTATAATTATACAAAGCCATTAAACGGTTGTCAAATGTAAACATTATTTTTTAGAAAATGTTTTAAATTGATTTAAATAAATATATCGTTTAAATTTTTCACTTCTTCATATTTTGCCTTAAGTGATCGCCATTATTCCGTTCTCTCCTAATTATATAATGTGTTTATTTGGTGAATTTTAACTATCGCAAATCTAAGCAGTTCATGAAAAAATCGTTTAAGTTAAATTGTTTAAAATAAAATTGTTTGTTTTGAAGAAACTAAAATTTGTTTAATTTGAATTTTTCTTCTATGTTGTATAGTTTAAAAGTTGGGTAATGGTGCGTTGGAGTCATTTGACCGATTTTCCTCAACCATGTGTTTAAGCCCACTATTAAAGTTTAGAATAGGCCACCAAGCTCGTTTCAGCTCGTTCTCTCTTTTCGTTTTTGATCTTGATGATCGACAGATAGTTCGAATTCTGTTTCTATGAACTCTGTGACCGTAGTTATTTCTTTAAGATTATTAATGTTCAAAAATCTAATGACAAACTAAGATTAAGGTTTTTATGAAAGACAAATTCAAAACGACAAATTAAGATAGATATTATGTACATAATTTTTGACTGCAGCCAAATCGAACGGTGATATGTTAAGTGTCTCAATAATGCCTATCATCATTAATTCTTGACGTTTAATATCAAGCATCAGGGAAATTGCGAAATTTCTTGATTGCTATGAATAATGGTATCACTTGAATTAACGTTACACAGCTTTCTTTGTCAATTTTTGTATTTCAGTTGGAAGCGAACCAAACATTATGGGTTAAATAGACCAGGTTGGGTGATACAACACACCAGCTTCATGTTAGAAATAAGAATAAACGACAGAATTAAACGGAAAATCCATGTATATAAATAAGACAAACAAAAAATCATCTATAATAAAACGTAATTGAAAAACTACCTGAAAAGAAATTTAAATACATGAAAGACACTCCATTAAAATAAAAATATCAAACACGTGGATAATTGGTTGGCGTGTATTATTAAAGATAAATTTATATCAACTAAAAATCAATGAATAAATAAATAAATCATGGTTATTTTCTTATATGAAACGTAACCTAAAAAGAACAATCAAGCAGCAACGACATGGTATTACTTGGATTGAGGTGATTCGAACGGATTTCTTAAGCCTGGCGAAAAGACGATAACTACTGCAAAGTAATACCGAAAACCAATACCTAACGCTAGTTTTAAAAGTACAAAACTAACAATTTTTTTAATCATCATAACGTTTATCAAAACATATAGTTCAGTAGTTCCACGGCTTTTAAAATATAAAATCGAAGTTGCTTATAACGTTACAACACCCACATCAAACTATTTTCGGCAATCTTCAAACAATATGCTATGGAAGTTTTAATTGATATTTTTCTTAGTATCTTGAAATTGGTGCAATAAAACGAAAATGACTGAGACAAACAGGGGAAAGAATTTTAAATTTGCTAAAAATGTGTCCTTGTTCGTTTGAATATACTAAACCTGAAATTGAATATGTCTTACATACGTTTTTTCTTCAATCATTCAGTAATAATATTGATAACAAAATAAAATAATCAATAACTTTAAATGTATTTATAGCAAATTTTCAAACAATTTGAGAGCCAAATTAATGGGTATTATAAAACATAAATTTAATATGAATAAGTATATGTTTAAGTAAATATTAGGGTTGTCTCAATTTAGTAAAATTTATTTGACAAATCAATTCACAATTTACCGCTGCACACAAATTAAACTGAAACTTATAATTTTAAACTAATTATTTTTCTGTCCCTAGTTCGGTTTCTATTAAAGCGTGTTTTTTAAACTACATGAACTTGATCTTACTTTTAAAGCCTAAAATACTCACAATTTCCAATCACTACCTGTTTTTCAATCCTGAGTTTTCTTGATGACAGATAGGCGAACATGCGGCAATGGACTAGTTAGATGGTGCTATGAACACCTATATCAATATCACCTATAATTAGATTATAGCTTTAATATTTTTTAGCGTTATAAACTTCAGAATATAATTAACATACTCGGACATATTCTTTATATACGTCAAGTATAAAAAGTTTTGGGAGTTTAATTTGTTGAAAATGTGTGAATTTATGAAATTTAATAGTTTATGAAAAATTAAGCATGAACGTGTTATACTTTTGGACATGACACTATAAAATTTACAAATTTGCGGTTTTGTTATTACTATTTACTTTTTTCTTAGTTATTTATTTTTTGATTATTATACTTACGAGTAATAGTTTTCTTTTAAATTTGTTTTAGTAAAGCGGCTTTTTTAAATGAAAGATAGCTACTTTCAACTAATAATCTCGAGAATGCCAACTTTGGATTCAAAATAAGACGATAATACAAACCAAAATACGAAAGATGATAGATAGAATATCTCCTCTCATATCGCGGTAAAACTAAATATTATCAATATTACTAATCACGTCCGTACTTCGTTCGATCGTTAGGGTTATGAAAAACTAACAGACAGGCAACCATAGTATGTAACTTATAAACATATTGATATTATAATATTTTATTTATATTATCGACACAAGTAAAATACACTCGAACACTCAAACATCGCGGCCCCTACTACCAGCGTTTCCCTCGGTATAACGAACTAATAATAATACATCTTCTCGAAATAATCAATAAGTAAATATAAAAAAAAAAACCTTATATAGACACGTATTTACACTAATTTTGTTAATATTTTGTTATAGAATACTTAGAATTTTATCTTTGGTCCTTCATATACCTTGTATAATATTATATTTTGTGACTATAAATGAATCGAATATAAAATTTGAGGATAATTAACATAGTTTTACAGCAGCAACATTATTGTTATGAGCAAATCGTATTGAAAAGTGGAGTAACTATGATAATAATAAATGTAGTTTTCTTTAATACTGCTTTTAAATTTTCATTGGGTAGATGTAATTGCAGGGCAAACGTTTAGCTTACAAATTGAGACGTTTTTGAATGGAGATCTTCTTATTTATATCTTCGTAGGGATTCTCAATTTTCATACTGAAGTTTTTTTCAAGAATATATCAAATCACAAATATAATATATTCTAACAAAAATGTGGTGGGTTTTAAAACTGTTTTGCACGTGGGATCAAAGGTAATGTGTAAGCTTATAGAGATAGAATGAATACATTATGATTACGTTCATATAACTTAATCATAATCTAAATAAAAAATTTTAACACTCAAATGATGTGTCATAAAACTGACCCTGTTTAGACAGTTCAAGATTAAACAATTGCGGATTTCTAACTTTTCCACCCATATGCACTGAAATATATACTTCCATATAAAATATCAAGTTTCAAGTATAACGAATAGTGGCTCGTCAGTGAGTGCGTAATAAGATTTGTGGTTTGGAAAGGTTCTATATCCATGTCTAGATGGATTAGCGCGTGATACATTAATTGTTCTTCCATTCAACACCACATATTTATGTCAAGTTACTTTCTCAGCTTTAATACATATTAAATCCCAATATCGTTCATCGCTAAAAAATATTGAAGAGGTCTTACGTCTAGTAGTGTCAAACATTCCATCCTATTTTTACTCCAATTTACTTTGTTATGCAGTAAAAAAAGGTACATACATCTCATTAATTTTTGTCCTTTAATTTTAATGTAATACTTTCCAATCAACGACTGCGTTCGAATTTATTCGAGCAAACTAAGGCGGGGTCCGACTTCCCTTTTATTTATGAAATTGCGAAAATGCAATTTAGTTGAAAAATAGGGCATATAATTTTTGTTACTATACTAAATACAAATTTACAAGTTTTTGTGAAATTTTTAATTTTAGATATTTGTTTCTTTCTAAAAGAATTTTAAAACTATATATTTTCTTATGTATATGTATATTGTTACCTAATAAATAAATCATCAAAAAATATATATATCTTTCTGTTATATTTATATGGAGTCGCCAGGAAATTCGCAATCATAAATGGGGTACAGAATAAAAAAAGTTTAAGAAGCCCTTGTGTAGAGTAATAGATAATCAAAAGTATTTTTACCAAACAGATAACCTGTTCAATAGTCTGTACTACCAACCTGCCATAACTTTATCCACACAACTTCAAAATCCTTCTATCAATTTTCGCGTAAAAATCTTGTTTTGATCCGGGTTCGTCTCTTTTCAGGACAAGATTCCGTATGGCACATGATATCAATTGCTCCTGACGTAATCATAATTGAGGTGCCTTATTCATCTCATATGGGTTAAATTTATTATGTATTTGTAACGTATCCACGATTATAAGAATAATATCCATAAAATTTAAAAACATTCCATAGATTATTAACTTATAATATTATTATGGCGCTTAAAGGTTTTTAGTTGCCACAGTTTGAATATTATTTTAACATTAAATGGATAGTGGTTTCATAATAAAATAGAAAATTTAAAATTAATTCATCTATAATGCATCGAATAATAACAGGTCAATTTATTGTTTGTGTGCAGAATCGTTCGACAGTGTCAGCTGCCATCACAAAAAATATTGAAAAAATTTTCTGGCAGTGAGCGCATCGGTTGGAACAACATCGTCTTCACGAAATCAAAATGGGTTAAAATCATTTGACTCCAATAAGGTTAATGATGTGAATTAATGGGAACCATCATCATGTTACGAAGAACGGACCAACTGGACTCAATACAGCAAAACTACGGCAATGTCACAAAACTATGGCAACATGTACGGAATTACATGTGGATGCCATCACTCTCTGAAGTAAATAACAAAGTGATTGCAGGATTAATTCTTTGAAAATTTTTATATTTAACTTGGTTATTCTGGAGGTTCTACAGTGTGACGTGGGTCACGGTGGTTGACAAAAACAATAAACCCGGTTGTTATTAGTACCAATAACAGTAAAATGTTCGTAAATTGAACAATACTTAAATTTAAAATATACAAGATATCACGTGAAAATTTGAAGTCAATTAACGTTTTGAAATAATTCAGGTTGTCCGGATCTTGCTTAGCGTCGACCAATATGCAATCTTTTCCAGTGCGTGGCCCAATCCACCGAAAAAATAAGATTGTGTCGGTTTTCATGTTGAATGTATGTACTAAATAACATTTATACACGTTATTTAACTAATTGAATTTTTCAAACACAAGTGAACAAAATTTAATATTTTAAAGTCAAAACATATTTATTCTTCTTGAAGAAATCGTTATTATCGACCTGAAATAATATACCACCATGTATTATTTTCTGCATTTTTATATCTAACACAAACCATCAAAGACCACGGCATAATTTAACTTCTACGAATTACACAGCACAGTTGATAGTATGGATTGCTCATGTTTTTCGGCTCTTAAATGTCATTCTTCCCCTAATGTATACATCATATTATTGGGATCGTATACGTAATAAAGTAATTGTAATTAGTTTTTGAATCTTTTTTTTTTGTGGGAGTGTGGGGGTAGGTGAAATGTAAATAGTTTCAAAATCGGTAAGACAACTATACCACTATTTTTTTTTTAAGTGATGATCTTAAATAATCAATATTGGGTGCGAATAATCAAAATGCTGGCTTTGAATAATTATGTTTCATACCTTGAAAACAACTGAGCATCGTTTACTTTTTTTTTTTTTTTCATAAAAGTCATTAATTATTCAATTCGATTTTAGTTGTTGTTTTTATTAAAAATAAACCTTCTAGTACCTAAATTCGCTTCAAAAATAGGCATCCATTTCAAAATGTTTTATTACGTTTTACGGTAAAAGAAAAAAAACATGCAAACTTTTTATAAAACATGTTTTTTTTCTTTTTGACGTAATGTTATTTATTATTCAACTTTTGGCATATTACCTACCATACACTCTGATATCATAATTTAGAGTTGAAAACATATAATAAAACTTTTAGCCAGATTTAAAACATATATGGTTATTTTAAAAGAGTGTAGATATGTTATATCTATGTTGTTAAGAGTCAGTCTTCTGATAAATGTTTTCTGCTTTCTTCTAGATGTATACAATTTGGTTTCATGCCAAATACAGGTTGGATTCAAAACATTGCTCCTTATTCTGAAACTTACGTTTTGTCTGTTAAAAAGAATTTTGAATATAACTTAATTTTGAAATTGATTATCGTTTAAAGTCGTTTGAGGTTTCATAAGATTCATTCCCTGTTGCTTTCACACTCATTGAAAAATTATTGAATAATTAAATAAATTCTTGTAGAGTTAAGAATATGCACAAGATGAAATTTGAAGTCTGTAACCATACTGTGGAACACTTTTTAATCCAACTGGTTCCACGACTACAATGACAATTTTATGTATATGTTTAATCAGCGAGTAAATGAGTGATTCTTCGTTTTGTATATACGGATCAACTAATACAACGTGTTTTTAACTTTATAGTTTTTCGGCAAAGCAGTCGTACTTTTATATTAGACATACATCATATGCCAGAGTATATTAATTTTTACTATTCTTCTATTCGGACATGAACAATCTTGGATATCAGCTGGTAATCTTGTTTGACATTCCAAATTCATCCAAAATTTAGTCTCAACTTTGTAACAATATAAAAAATATTGAAGGCATTTAAAATATTTGTTATAGATTCTCATACAATCACTTAATTATTTCTTTTTATTTTTTGTGTGCCTGCCAATCCATCGATCATTATGATATGTCAAGTAGAAAAAAAAAGCACGTGCTGAAATTTTGGTGGAATTTTCTATATCTAAAAAATTAGTGAATGAGGAAATGCGAACATGGTTCCAAAACCCATTTTGTAAGCCAGAAGAAAAAGACGAAAAGTTAAAATACAAAAATGTTTAGTTATAAAAAAAAAGTTTTGCTTGAAACATTCTTTCATTATGAGTTAAGATTCGTCACAATTCCAACTAAAATTAATATAAATTCTGCCTAAACGCAATTATTATGTAAACGTGGATTTATTTATGTTAATAATTAAAAACAATTAAACATTGATATTAAACCCCGTGGAGAGGGGTTAATAAAATGTAAGTTGCCATCTTCACTTGTTATACTCGACATCATATGTACAGTATACTTATAAGTTTTAGTATAAAGTTTGTAACGCTAACAAATATTGACATTTCTTTTTAGTTCGTTATCAAGATCACCCAAAAACGAAAACAAATAGCTATCTTTATTTTGAGCCAAAAAAGTGAGTTTAAGTTCGTTTTTGAGCAAAATTGGTACAACGGGTCCGAAGTTCAAATTTTATTTGAAACATTTTTTCGAAATGTATAGACTGGATAATTATTTTATTTATGTATAAGCATTTTGTATTTTATGAATAATAATGAATAAAAATAGACAGTCAATCATATGTCGAGTTTAAAGCAATCAACTCTGTTAGTTGTTACCTTCAGTTGTTTTTAATTACAATTCAAATCAAAATTTTAATCATTTACTAATAGAAAAAAATCTATTTTTCATTTCATCACGAAATAATTTGTTTTCAACGATAAAATTCAGCTTGACTACTTCGCTGAGAATCTTGTATGTTCTACATATAATAAAATTCCTTTTTTGTCGTTGTTCTTTCATGTTTAGCTAGCCCTACCTATACATACCTATATGTGGATATGCATTTTTCAAACTTATTCATTGTTAATGTTTTAAGTTTCGAACGTGAATTGAATATTATGATGCTTTATATGTAATGATAAGTTTTATTCATGTGCACGGAAAATTTTTTTCTAGTGGCTCATAAATAAATGTGTTAATTACATGGATTTATAAAAATATAAGAATTTTTAATTGTGTTAAATTTTGTGACATTACTTTTGACTATAAATAGCAGTTGCATTAAATATATTTTTTTATTGTTTGATAATCTAAATAAAGACGAAACAATTGTTACTATTAGTTTATAATTTTTTAATTATAAAATATTAATATAAAAATGGAATATTTGCAAATAAATAAATTAAATATATAACAAAATTTAATTTGTGTTATTTTATTATATTATTATAGGTGTTGAGATACGACGAAAAATCCTTAAGCCACAAAATATTTTCAGTATTTCGGACTTTGTCTTGTTAAAGATAGAAATAGGAAAATGTAAGATAAATTAAATCATAATCAAATAATTGTATGTTAGAAAGAAATGCACATTACAAAAAGTGAAAATCGGATAATTTAATATGGTATCAGAAACATGGTAGTTTTTATCAGAAGCTCCGATTTCTCTGATACTTGGCTTGGAGGTTATACGCAGATAATGACGGACAACATATATTAAACTACCACTCCTCGATAAGAATCTAAGGAGAACTGACCAGAATTAAAGAAGATTTATGCAAGATTTATATTATAATTTTCAAAAACTGTTTACCAATCATAGCGTTTTCTGGATAAACGATCACTTTTCATGAAAATTAAACAACGATCAGAAATCTTGAAATTTGAGCAATTGAGGTGCAATCCCAATTCTCTTAGTTTAACAGGTTCCGACTAAACCACTCCAGCCTATATTCTTAGCTAACAGCATTATTTTTCTTTTGAACTTCATTAGACTGATGAGTTAAGTTCGAGTGTCATCATATATATCTCATTAAAATATATTTCTATACATTTTTTCAAAAAAAAAAAAAAAAAAACAAAACAAAAATGAGAAAAAAACAATCCAAATTTATAAAAAATTTCCAAATACATAAATAATATTTCGTAAAAATAAGCTTATTCAGTAAATCCCGTTATTAATTATCATATTATTTTTTTCAATATAATTAATGATATTTTATATATTTTATAAATATATACCGATGTAATTATTAATGGAGGAAATACCATGTGTAATAAAGTAATTATAAATATTTACAATTATTAAATTTTTACAGTAATTTTAATGAATATTGTAATTAAAATTTTATATACAATGTATTTCAAAAATATGTCTTTTATAATCAGCAGGTAGTTTTTGAAAATAGTTATATAAAATTTTGTACATAGTTTGTAACATTAGAAAATATTGAAAGTATTTTGAGTGATAATGCAGATAAAGCTTCTCTTTCGATTCACAGATCCAGGTCTTTGTCTATAGGCCAAGTCATTTTTTGGGTGATGTCATTATTGATTCTGTTATGCTAATACGTAGCCTTTGAATTTCACTTAGCATTTATGAATTACTTTTATGATGTAAGTAGGTACTGTAGGCGACATTAAATTAGCGGTCTGGGGTGTTGAGCAAATAGATGACCTGCGGTGAGAACTAAAAGGTCATTGTTGATTTAGTTATAACCGTTTCAACAGACATCAGTAATAAAAATTTACATTCCTAATCTGTTTAATTTATAAAATGGCTACATGGGTTATTTATTAAAAATTTTGTTGAGTTACTTACTAATTGAAATCAAGGTAGCTTATTATTTCAAACAATATTTCAAAAGCATAAATATCAAAATATTTTTTTTACTTTCGAATGAATATTACAAGACAAGATACTTGCTTAAGCTGAAATTACAAAAAAATATATATATATTTTGTGCAGCCGATGCTCTTAAGCGAGAACAGTTTGAGAATTTCAGAAGATGCGTACAAGTTTAGTCAATAATTATGAAAATGATTGTTCAAAATTACTCTTTTTAAATTATATAATAATAAACACGTACTGGTTACGTCATCTTCTCCCATGATATACTTTCAATTAGTATTAATGGCATAGAGCTGTTGTGTTTAGACACTCACGCATATAGTTGTAATTGTTACAAATATCATAATATTTTTCATTTGGCTCTACATACACTGGCTTTATTATAATAAACAAAATTATACTTTTTCCAACATATATTTTCTCCTGTTTATCTTCCATATACGAATACAAAGTGTTACAATTTTATAAAAAAATTTTTATTATAAAATTAACGTACCTACCGATATCTGTAGCAAAATGATATCATGGCTGTTGATGAATTGCAATTTGTAAAAGGGCATTTTCCATAAATGCTTATTATGTTACAATGTTTAAGTGGTAACAAAAATGCATTACTTTTATTGTTAAAAAAAAAAAATGAGGATACAAGTATAAACAAGCCATTCAAAAATTAAATTTTATAGGTAAAAGGCCTTAGAGTCATATTAAAATTTGCATGAAATCAATGATTCTATTTATTTTATAAGTTGCCATTCATTCGTTCGACTTAGATAATAATAATTCTTGAAGAAATAAATTCGCGTTTACTTAGACAATAATAAGTTGAATAATATATTATGTCATTAAAGTGTATTATTCCATTAGAATCAGACTGTTCGAATTAGATTGTTAACTTCATTTTAAAATATGTTGATGCAGGATACTAATTGATTTTGCTTGAAATATGAAAATAATTTTCAACAAGAGAAACATAGAAAACTATATGGGATATATATAATTGGGATTGGTGAGAATAATTTTTTTATTAATTTTCTTAATTATAATATAATATTAGTAATCATTTAATGGATATTTAAAAATGAATGTAGTGTCTCATGAGTTAAATCAAAGATTTGAAATTTTCAATTCGTGATAGAAAATATCCAAATGTTAAGATTTTGTAAATTAAAACGCAAAACTTTGTAACAAACGCAAAGCAATTGGATTCATAAATCCTTAAACTTGATCTGTTTCATATAATTGTGTGTTTTAGTTTATTGATTTTTATCTGATAACATCTTCCAGTCTACAATATTGTTGTTTTCAATATTATACTTTTAATATATTAAAATATTTTATCTCAGTAGTGTAGTAATTTTATAATTGTATTACATATATTATGGATATTATGCCACTTTTATACATATATTTTATTATTATACTATGTATTATTATAGATTAGGTATTATGTATTTTATAAATAATTCTAAAATTAATACATTATGTTTTCAAACAGGACCTAAGCGAATTTATTCAGATAATTTATTTATGAATTTGTTCAGATATTGTTTTATTTGTCTCATTTTCTCAAATTGAACTTCCTGAGTAAGTATTAAAAACTATTTGAATAACCTAGTTTCAAAAATTATCAGATTTTTTAAGGATTTAATGTTATATTAAAACTCTTAAAAATCACCGAATCTTTAGTCATTTTGATTGGAAAAGTGTTTGTTAGCACTTGTAACCAGTAGTTAAACATCGATTTCCAGGCAGAGATAGAATTAAAAATAATCTTTGATAGCATATAACTCAATTTTGATATATCAATTTTAATTTCATTTCACTATCAATTTTAACTTCATTTTCAAGATTCATTATGGTGTTGAGTTTCATTTCACATTTTGATAGCAAATCTAAAACCATTCCGGTAATGCATACTTAAGAAAAAATAAAGCATATGACGAAAATGAAACTGTTTATTAAAATAAATTTCACTAAGACAGTAATATTTCTTATTAAACTGCATATAATCAACTTGATTTAAAGGCAAAATTGCATAATTATTTGGTTATTAGGAAAAATAAAGATAAATCCAAAATTCCCGAAAAACGGGGTAAAACGAGTTCATTGTTTTCTTCATCAACTCCAACACAAGAAATATGAGCCCAACCATGGCACACACTATAGACAACTCAACCTTCATGGCTAGTATAGTATCCCGTTATGCACCGACCGTTTTGCCCCAACATGCATATTTTCATTTTAAACTAGCCACTAACCTAAAACAGCAAAAGCGGTAAACAAACTCTAATATAAAAATGTTAAATTAAATTTTTTGGTTTAAATACTTTTAAAACTGGCTTACTTCCATCAAAACGCAACGTTATTTACTACTTCGTAAATTTATAAACAAATTTAGTATTTTGTTCACAATATAGCTATAACACCCAACATCAAGTTTGTCTCCATTGCAATTCTCGCACCAATGCATTTCTCACTTTCTCCTAAACCTCGTTTAGCCCCGGTCTCCCGTATCCTACTGGAAGGAATTAGTTAATAAACATTACGTTTTATGTGACACTATTTTGTGGATGACTCTTGTTTGAATGTAGTCCTTAAAATGCAACTTCGGTAGACGGTTGTAGATAGATAATTAAATTTATTTTTATGCTGCTAATTATTATAATTTTATTGTCATTCACAAATCATTCAATTTTAGATGGTTTTGTTGTGAAAATACTATAGTTTTCAAATTAAAATTTTGAGCAGAAAAAACATTATCTATTGTATAAAACTAATTGGTTTGTATTTAGATATATGCGTCTTCATCTTGTACATTTAATTCAATATATGAGGAATGATCACTTTTACAATGGTATACAAGATCCAGTGTAAATAGTAAAGGATAATGTTATTACTCTCTAATAGCACTATCCTTTACTAGCTTCACTGAGTGTAATGCAGTACAACAAAAGTCCTGACATTGAATTACAATATAATATGGTATCTATATACTACATTACGTTATAATGTATTTAATTAAATAATATAAAAAAGTTTTGTGACACATGGGACTATAATGGTTGGTTGGTTTGTTGCTGGTTACTGGTTACTTAAATTCATTTGTAATTTATAACTCAAATTATATTTTATATGGTTTGTCAGTAGTAAATTTATTATTATGAAATCCGTTTTTCCATATAAAGTCTGATATATAAAATTACATATCAACTGTATTTAATTCAAAAAATATATAATATATATTAGTGGTCTCGATAGCCGTAATTTCGATCAAACGTTGCAAATCTAATAATTATAAAATTATTTAAATTAACTATAAATTGTTTACACCAATTTAACAAAAAAATATATAATAAAAATTAAGTTTATAATACCTGACGCCACATAACGTGCAGCTATGAAAATTCGATCTATAAAATTGCGTGTTTTAGCTGATATCCTACTTTATGTCTTCTATCTGATTCCAAGCTGCCGAAGATGAACTACGTACAATAAAGACGGTTTCAGAAGGAAGGTAAGATATCTCTCAACTGCATGGTAAGAAAATAAGTCCTTCGGTATAAAACCTCGAAAGTAAGAAAAATCTTCGTTTTTGAAGTCTACGACATGGCCTCTGAAATCGCTGAGAACTCTGGTCGAATGTTAGCTAAGACATACCGTAAAAGTTTTTTATACTAAACTCTTTCCTTTGGCTTCCCTTAATTTACTGTTATGAAACCATCCCAGGATTGAGCAGTTAAAACAAAAACAATATCTAAAAATTTTATTTTAATGAGTTTAAGTAATTTTCGAGTTTTTGCATTTATTTATATATAGATGACAAATTCCGGTTAAACTTTGCACATGAAATAATATCTACAACTTTCATTATGATAATTATTTCTACGTGTAATTGCTGTAAATTACATCATTTTCTAAATAAAATGTAATTAAATCGAAATAAAATCTAAATAAAAAAACTCACACATTTATATATATATATATATATATATATATATATATATATATATATATATATATATATATATATATATATATATATATATATATATATATATAAATATTATAGTCATTAGTAACGTATAGGAAGCACCCTGGAAGAATCTCGAAATATACACTATTGGATGAAACAGTATGAGTAGTCAGGACTAATTAATTATGCAGAAATAGTTCAATAACAGTAACTATATAGATGCAACAAGTACCTACTTGCTTTAAAACCAGAAATAAATAAGGTAAACAAATAAACAGCAGAATACGGTTTGAGTATAAGTCGAAAATTGACGGAGGTGAGTATTCCGTTATTCATCTATCGCTTGAGTCACACATAAACACCTGCTTATAATTTATAATAATATATTATATCATTGTAGACACCAGGAAACCTCAGGTAAACCTTTTAGTGCCACTAAAATTTTCCCGTTTTGATTAGATAACAATTTTTCTTTGCACCTTCTTCTACATAGATAAACTTTGATCACAATTGCAAGATAAGAGGTCTCAATCAGACATTTGAATGGACTTACTGATTTCTAACTGCTCAAAAATACTACTCGAAATATGTTTATGGAGAAAGCATACATGGTTACGTAATTAAATAAAATATTAAATATTTTAAAACTTATATTGATAATTGAATACAATATAATAATAACCTACGCTCAACCTAATTGAAATAGTATTTACCATAATTCAGGTTAACTAAGTTAGGGTATATGTACCTACGTACAGTTAACCTAACACAGCCTAGCTTGATTTTAATTATTGATATCATTAAGAGTTAGTCCCAAATGGTTTCCATATAAATAATGAAAATTAAAAGTTAAAAATTGAAAAGGCCTTTTGAGAATGTATTCATTGAAAATCATTCATTCTAATAATAGTGCAAACCTTCATTGTTTTCTACTTAAAGGACAATCACGAAGAATTTTTATGAAAGACACCGAAAACACCACCTAAATTCACTTAATAATAATTAAATTATTAAAAAAGACTAGTAATTATTAAAAAAAAAAAAAAACTATTCTCTAATAAAACTGAAATCTTTTTCTCGACTTAAAAGTAGGTAATTGCTTAACACTATGTACCATAAATAGCGATGAATTAATTAGATATTCTTTCTCTATTTTTTTGTCTTATTGAGAACAATAAAAAGGCAATAACAAAACTTTTAAGCGATAAAGAAGTACCTAAAATTCAATCGTTAAAGTGCTTCGAAATTTAAAATTGAATTTATCGCATTTTTTAAAGTTCGCAAAAGTTACTAGCAGTGATGTAGCTTTTCTTTTTGATTTCAACTTTCATAGAATTTGACAAAATAATTGCTTTGTTATGATGGGTTTTCTATAAATTTTATCTCAATAATAAAAAAATCGAATCCTTGTTTTTGCTGAATTTTAGAAAAATTTATTGGTCGAATAGAAATTTCTCATGGAATAGATAAAAAATACAGGATAAATTGATTATTGGGTGGCGGGGGGTCAAGGAAATGGAATTGAAGAAAATAAGAAGGAAGGATATTCAAACAATATAAAGTTTCTAAAGAAAAATCAAAAAACGAATCGAAGAGACAGTATTTTAAAAAAATTATCGCATTGTGCTGACTAAGACAAAAACGGTTTTTTTATATTCAGGAGAAAATTCTGGAAACCTTTAAGAGTACTGCCAAATCGGCATTACAAAATTTCTGAGAAAATCTAATTCGTATACATGAACTAACTTATAAAAATTATTCAGACCTATAAAATTGCCTACGCTGAACGATAAGTGCAAAATTATAGATTATGTATTTATCCTAAAAGCCTTAACTTTAAAACAGCTATCGTTTATTTATGCTAATGAACAATCTTGCAAATATAAACATTTTTTTCCGCAATGTTTTTTTAATTTACTTACTTTTTGTTTAATCTTACGCTAGTATCTACGAATATAACAAAAATTAAATCAAAGGGATTTACTATGTACTTAAATACACGTACATGTAAGATGATAGTACTCACAGTTTTAAATTGATATTGAAACGATATAATACTTCAAGTATGTTTTCATAAACACTTCTTATACACAACACTATTGTTTGTATCTAATATAAAGTAAAGTTATTCTCAGCTGCCGAATTTAATGAATTCGTAAACTATTTATGGCCGTTGTCAAATCTAGAATCACAATCTTATATTGTACAGAAGGCCCGCCTATATTTCTCGTGTATATTTCAAACAGGAATAAAACAAAACAAATTTTTTCCAATTAAACTATAAAAAATATTGGATACTATGAGTAGACTAAAAATCGTTGTTAAAGACATAAAGCATAGATATTATTAGTCTAGCTACTGTATCGAATAACCTCCGCTTTTCAACAATAAATTTTTCCACAAGCAAGAATTACTTATCTCCAACTATGTTATGCGAGCTTAAACTGATCGTTTATGAACTGACATGATATGACAATCATCAATGACGGATTAAAGCTGTCAAGGGCTCCTAATGAATTGTGTCAGCAGTTTATATTGATTGTGTTAGGGTACACAATATTTAAAATCGCTTCTAGACACATCTTGCGTTAATTTTCTGTTAAGTTACAACAGTCATTTGTTCAATATGTACTATAAAATTACAAACAAAACAATTGTCTACACAAAGAACAGTGCCTCTAAATTTTTTTCAATTATTTTTAAAATATCTAATACCAAGAATAATGCGATGTATTTATTGAAAATTTCAGAATACACTATGGATAAGAATCCTAGACAATGACTGATTTCGATCACTGATAACACTTTGCAAATGGTATAATATGATCGTTGTATTTTGCATATGTTGAAAGTGTACGTTTAACATGATACCACAGAATATTATATCGAAATCAGAACGGTCTCTTGACGTCTGTTTCTTTGATGATTGAGTTACAAATTCAATGACCTTGTACCACGTTGCTGGGATATCAAAAAACAAAGACTGTTTATATTGTAAGACAACATATAATGTGAAATCAAGACAGCAAATAATAGTAAACAAATAATGAAGGTATTAAGTTCAATTATAGGTTGAAGTTAGGTTTGACAACATGGCTTCCAAACTTTTTATATTATTCAGGGCCGTTTTAATTTAGGTATATATTTTGTGATAATACTTCTATCTTGCAATAAAAAAGCAAAATATTTAAATATTTATAAGGTATTCTTAGAAAAGTCAAATTGACTGCTATATAAAATTGAGAGGCAAAATGCTTGCCGATATAAGCTTGAAACATTACTATTCTTTATTTCATTCATTTTTGACAGACGATTTCGGTGATTGCATGAACTTGTCAGACGCATCATTTGACGTGTATTTATTATAAGGGTCAATAATACATACTACGGAAATAATAAACCCTATCGATAATATTTACATAAAATTAATTGCTGTTTTAATATACCAGGACATCAGAATAATGAAAAAAATAATGTTTTTAGAATAAAAGTTTAGAACAAATTTAAAAGATTTAAGAAGTGATATTAAGGTCAACTTAAGGATAACTTTTTTATTATATTTTTTAAAATTATTTTGGTTATTGACTTAAGAGGTATTACAATTAGCAGTTAGAGTTATCAAAAAATCGGAAATACTTACAGTAATGCTCATTATAAAAACTAAATATATATAATTACTAGAAATATAATTACTAAAAATTAAAAAAAAAAAAGTAATTATAAATAATACAAAAATACAAAAATACATCAACAATAATTCAAATAATCTGTTTTGTCATATATGACTATAATCACAGGAGCATTTTACCGTTTTTTCCGTTTATTCTTTATGTTTATTTTACAAATTTTTCCGTTTAGTTTTTCATTTTTCATCTAAAGGTATAAAACCTAATATTCGTAATTATATTCCTAGCATCCTGTCCATATTCATTCAAATATTCTGATATAGCTTACAAATGAGTAGGTACTTCAAATATAGTGATATTCATATTGACATAGCGTACTGAACATTACTAGACTTTCTGTTCAATAAAAATAACTAAGGGATGATCGTAATGAATATTATTTAATTGATTTTTTATTTTCTTTTAATCATCACCGAGTCCACATTTCTCAATTTACTTAGAAAACCAATCTCTACCATTTTAAATCACAATATTTTTAGCATTTTTCACTACTTAGTACTCTATTCTGAAAACAAAGCGTCCTTTATTTGCAAATATACTGTATTGGTATTGTTCCAAGTTCCATATTCACTGCCACATTGGGAGTTGATTTTGCTACGGAAGTTATTGGCAATGGTTTCAATAAATTTAATTCGACCATTGATCGTATTATCACATAACCATATTTCAAATCCTAAACGAAAAGAATGCCATAACCAATGCATAAAACATACACAAGTTTCTACAGGAAAATTTTATCATTCGTATATATATGCTTTCGTACATATTATAAAGCACTTTTGACCTTATTCTTCGGACTTTTACTACGGTAACTCCATTTTCCATTATAAATCAATTAAACTAGATCGTTTAAATTAATATTTAATTGATAATATTCATTCAGATAAATTAATAATTGATCAGAAATCCAAATTTCGATTATTTCTTCGGCCAATGCCTAGTTTTAGCTATCCACTCAAAGAAACCTATTGATTTTTTATTTTGGATGAGCTGTTTGTGGCGAAAAATTCGCCGAACACATTGTTTTGGATGACCATATGGAGATCGTCGATCAATTTTCATACAAATCATTAGTTCCATTATAAGCTTAGCCACTAAAGGTATCAATAATTTTGCAAAATAATATAACCTTTTCACAAAAAAAAAAAAAAAAGAAAGTATTTTTCGAGATTCTAGCTGCGTATAACCTCTTTACCTATATACATTTTGACTCGTTTATTTAGTACATGTGCTCACAAAAATCAGCTGGCAATTTATTTTGTATACTTTGCAATAAAAGAACTAAATCATTAAAATTGCACTATCAAGATTTTTTTAAATTTACTTTGCAAAACATAAAAATCGCTACTCCACCCAGGAGCTCCCAGTCGAAATACTCAAATTCTACCCTACTATGCATTATATGAAAAAATGATTTTTTTAATTTACTTTGCAAAACATAAAAATCGCTACTCCACCCAAGAGCTCCCAGTTGAAATATTCAGATTCTACCCTACTCTGCATTATATGAAAAAATGATTTTTTTTATTTACTTTGCAAAACATAAAAATCGAAAAATTATATGAAAAAATGTTTCAACACGCTCTTTGTGTTTTTAACATTAGTTGTCTTGTGTTTACATTTTTCCTATATCCATCACCGTTTAAAAGTTCTTTGTTTCAATGCTGACCACGCGTTATGAATGCAAATGTATCATAGTCATAAACTTCATGAATGCAAATGTATTATAGTCCAAATAAAACTCGATCAATTTATATCAGAAATGCATCACACATTGAATACTGAAGAAATGTGATAGAATCGATGATACCAATATGTGGAAATAAAAGTAAAATAATGAAAATATTCCTAACAACGAAGATGTCGTTAATTTCCTAACCTCAAACACTGTCTTTGTTGAAATACACAGACAATTATGTTCCAATATACAGTATATTGCATACTTGCGCACATTATTTATCTAATGCAAGATCGAAATGGAAACAAACGGTATATTGTATAAAAATAAAAGTTGAAGGAGCGAGGTAAATGATTTTTTGTCAATTGTACTACGGAAGGATGGTGTTATATAGACTAAGTTGTATAGTTGGAAAAAGATAAAAATAAATTTGTTAACATAGTATTTCACCAAAATTTTTAGATTTTATGCGACTCACACACAAATGCCACAAGTCAGAAGTATCTATATATGTTGGATAACCTAACCACTCCTATTGTTTTAAAAATTAAATCAAATACATGCACTCTTCGTGTTACAAACTTGTATATTGTATTGTAAATTTTACACATAGTGAAGAATTTACTTTCTAAGTAATACTACACACTACGGGTTATCTTTTCGTGACTTTTATAAATTAGAGTATTATAGGTGCAGTTTATCGTGAGATTAGAAATTTGGTGACATTAAAACTTATTTATTGAACAAACGATATATTTATGTTCAATAATGAAGGTAATGTCCCTATGTACCACTTTGAAAAAACTTATTTTCAGCTTGCAATACATATTTTTCACTAGTAAATCTTAACCTCACTATCTTACTTTTAAGTGTAATCTAACTATCTATTATGTGTTTTCTCTGTAATATGGTATACGATTAAGAATGTATTATTATATTGTTATTGAAAATTATTTTAACATTCAATATTCATTTTATGCTACGTTTACACGGAATAGTTAACTACCGTAAAGATGCGTTAGCCATATCGTGCCGAATACGTGGAAGTACCTGGAAGACACTTCTTAATTAAATAATCTATTTGCTTAATCTTAATCTAAAAAATATAATTGATACCATCTATATTGTATAGCAAATGTCAGTAAAAAATTATTGAGTTATTAAAAAAAAACATTTGTGTTATTGGTTTGATAATCAAAAATGATTGGAGAAGATGCATTCGTAATTATTTTTACTTGCACATATAAATAATACTTTATTTGACCTCTCATCGACGTAACGTAATTACTGATCTGAATCGATCACCAAAGTCAAACAATATCAAACACAGTCAGTACTTGGATGGGTTACCGACTAGACATGGTGTGTTCTGTTGTTGTATAGAATAGTCACAGTAGTGACTGTATAACCTTAGTAGTTGAAAAGTGACTTAAAATTAAAAAAAAAATAATAATAATTTGTTCAGTTGAAGTTATTAAATTATCGCTGACTTATATGACATTTAATTGATGTATGATGCCCTATGGTCAAAAACTGTCTGAATAGAAGCGACGTTTTCAACTTCAGGTACTATAGGAAGAGATGACAAGCTGAAGTAGTTGACAATTAAATAATATAAAGTATAATTTTGTTGTTTTAACACAAATTCGATTAATATTTGCGTATTATTGATTAATACATTAAAATAATTATTAATGTATAACATACCCGAATCCTCTGTCTGAAATGCGTATAACAAATTCAATTTTGTAGATTTATTTTTTCTTAATTGATATAGATTCATAATCCAATATCAAGAGATATATATTCTTCCCTATTTTTTCTGTCTACAGTTAATAAAAGTAACTAACATTAATTTTTACTTGCACGCACGACAGGACATTAATAATTGAACACACAACTGAATTCAAATAAAGTGTCTAAACAAAAATCTGATTTCTACAACATACAGTAAAACTCAACTAAAACAACTTTTTTATAGGAAAATAAGAGTAGCTATATAAGAAAATAGGTTAATTTAACAGTTCAAATATATATGACTATAACTCAAATGTATCGTTATTTTGACTATAGTTAGAGCTCATGTGCACAGAAATACTTGTTTATGATAAGCAAAAACTTATCTTGTAAAAACTTAGCGAAAATTTGTTATTATTTATATTGTGACACACTGAATGGAAACTCTTAGTTATACATAAAATGTCTATCGTTCAGATTAATTGGGTGAGAAACATTGTTACCCATATATTGACTTTTGTAAATGTTTCGTAAGTTTTTAAGAGAATTTAAAAAAAAGGATTTTTAAAGTTTCGTATTCATTGATCTTAGATAGCCATACAAATAGTATAAATTCGGTATGGCAGGATGTTTCTTTCCATATAGGGCAGATATTAATGATTAGTATACCATTTTAATTTATTTATTTTTGAAAAATTTGATATGACTATATTTTTTCAAGATATATTCTTTCACTGTTGCTAAAATGATTAATAGGATGGCATTATTCACTTGAAAAGATTTAATTAATCATGTTAATAATTACTTTTGGAAGATGGAAAGTTAGAAAGATTCAATTAAATAATAACTAATAAATAATAATAGCAAGTCATACGCAAGGCTATGGGACAATTTATAATAGGATAATGGAACAAAATTATTTGATCTGCTTTGTGTCATTATGTTTACCATTAAACACTATCCATAGTGATAACAGAACATGTACAATATTTGAAGATCATTTAACTAACGCGTATATTGTCCACCAGTCATAATTAGAACGGGTAGAAAAATAGTGTATATTAAAAAAAAAAAAAAACTTTTTGGGTTTAGAAGTAAAAAATTTGATTCAAAATTTTTGTTATAGTTTCTTACGCATATTATACAATATGCGTATAGTCAAATAAAGTCAAATTATTTTTTTATACATTACTTTATGTTAAACATTTACCATAGGCATTTAATCAATTTAAATAAAAAATAGCATCGAATTTTAACCGTAAAATTAATGCCTCATGTCCAACAATGTGCCATGAGCAAGAAGTACGCAGTAAATCGCAGGTTTAAATACCTCTGAGAACAGCCTTCAATCTTATTATCACTTTAAATTGATAATAAGATGAAATTGGAACCTTTGAAACCTTAATTTGGCAGAGGCAGAAACAGATTTGAGATTTGAAGCATCGGAAATCTTAGTATACGAAGCAGGTTTTATTAAAAAATTATTTTATAATAACTCAAACGCCATGTAATAAAATTTATTTAAAAATCAGAAAATAATCAGATGTTTTTAGAAAGTGACAAGTTGTGAGAACGAAATGTTAAATGCGTTATTGTTTGTACTAGCGGATAGCAAATTTCCTGTTGAGATGATTATCGCACATGATGAATTCTATGATAAAAGTTTGTTGTCCAAAGAGATTAGGAAATATTTTATTATTTATTTATTTTTTATTCTAGTTGTACCATGTTTCACTGTGTACTGAGCGGTTCACTGTGTCCACCACCCATTACATAGTGAACCATTCCGATCGCTTTCAAAAAAATACAAATATCTTACAAAAATATAAAATTATTGTCCAATTTAATACACAAATTGCAAGTCATTACCCCAAGGTTTCTAATGATTGTTCCAAGTTTTCCAAAGTATAAGGTTTCCAAAGTATAGTTGTACAACTTCGGAAATAATTTCGACTCAAGGACTAATTGGTTCCCAATTTCCTGTTTATCCTACATTAAAATTTTGTTTATTTGCAGTGTTGTATTTATGAATATTGACATTTCTGAAATTCAAATATCGAATTGGATTTGATTTAAACGAACTTCATATCGTATTATTTTTGATACATTGGTATACTATTAATACTACTAAAAAGTGGTCAAGGAGTGATCCACAAGGTCCATTTAATGAACATTCCCATGACAGGAATAAAAAACAATAATTTGTGTTTTTTATCTTTTTTTTTAGTTTTATTTTCAACAAGAAAAGCGCCTAAAATTATGTAAAAATTAATGATTTACATAATCGGTCCCATGACAAGAACTTCCCATTGGAAAGTAAATTTGTAATAATTTTGAAAACATAATTTGTGCAACATATCGTGTGATGATGGTTACTTAAATTCTATTGTAAAATGACTATTAAATTTACTACAATTGCAATAATATGCTCTGATAAATTTAAATGCAAATTTGATTTAAGTATGTGAGTAGTATATATAGATTTATAAGTAGCTTGTGTTCAATAGGTATAATTGAATTGATATGAACGTTGTAGATGTAAGTTGAAATGTCGGCCCATAATAATATGACTAGAAATTAAAAATGACGAAATAAATGGGTAAAAATCCTTTGCTTTGCTATATCCTCGACTGTGTGTGGGGTGGGAAAAACAAAATAGTAGAAATTATGTATCAAAACCATGAAAAATTCAAGATGATGAATCAGGGCCTTTACCTAAGTTTCATTTTTACCCAAAATACCATCATTTGATCGTTATAGCAATGGGAATTGGTAGCTGCTGATATTTTCCATGCTCACACAAAGCGTGAGCTGATTTTGGCAGCTGTTTGCAAAGCGGACATTTTGGCGAAAGGCAGGGGTATGCAAAGGTTGTGTAAAATAAATGTAACTGAAAATGGTGTTAAAAATCTATGATCCGAGAATATTCTGTAAAAGTCCCATTTATGAAATTGTTTTATGCATGATTTTAATTTTTTTAACCCGAAAAAAAGAAAAGAAAAACTTTTGAAATTTCTTTACTAATCCAATAAACGTAAAATCAAAAATTTTTAAGTTTTTCTATATTAAAAATTTGAATGACCAAACGATTTTTTTCCAGATGCTATAAGTGTACGAGATGTTATATGGGAAAATATGTTCTCGTTCTTCTTTTGTTTTCATAACTTTAAACTAGGTGGTAGAATAAATATTCAAGCAAGTCTGAAAACATGGCGAGAGTGATAAAACCACATTTTTGAATTTTTCATTTGGTTAAAAAAATATATAAATAAATTGGTAATTTTATTCACCAATATCGTTAAGAATAAAATTTTTCTTTGTAACTGCTAATGACTATATCAATAATTTTTTCTTTCATTTGTCGGTTGTTTTTATACTCGACAAATATACAATATCACAGAGTATATTAATTTAAGTCTAACGTGTGTACGCGTCGTACGTGTCAGAGTATATTAATTTAAGTCTAAAACGCTAGAAAATATTGACTGCACAAACAAAATTGGGGTATAGAAATTAATAGAATCATCTAATTAGTCGTTTATCATCATGTCCAACCACCCGCTACCAAGGATAACTCAAAATCTAAAAGAGATAGCGAGAGGAAATTTTAGTGGCATACTCTTGACGTAATAAAATTAGACATTGTTCATAAATGAGAAAAATTCATCCATTGGGTCCCATGATCCCATGGTCCCAAAACGAGCCATGATCCAATTTTTGAACCATGAAAGGTATAAGAAAAACCCAAAGACAAAAAAATTGTAATAGTTTTATTTTTTCGTAAACTGCTTGGATTACCCATAAATTCAGCTCAAATTTAGCTAACCAGAGAACCCATGTGATATATATTGGATTGGGTCAGTATGGGCGACGGGTATTTTGCCTCTACTTTCAACCTGTGATTTAACTACACAATAATTAAGTTCGGGTAAGCTGGGCTGGGAATGCTGGTTTTTAACCACAGTATTTATCATGTGATCAAAATACTCAGCGGATTCCATTATTCAAACATCGATATGTTTTTGTGACAAGTAGTTTTTAGACCGAGTGGATATAGCACTGATTGGTTTTGAGTCAAGTGGCTTAGGATCGGAGTGGTTAATGTTTGAAAGATTTTTACCGAGTAGAATTGCTCTAATCCCCTAATTACTTTCATTTCATGTATAAGTTAATAAATAAATAGATTTATATTGCCGTGTTTAATTCTTATTACTTTTATTTCATGTGGTTTATCGCGAAAAGCCGATGACAGTAAACAGTTCAATAAATTCTATTGATTAGAATCTTGTTGATTTTCCAAATACTAATTTTATTTTAGACAATATGGGCACACACACTCTCATGAACAAAATCCATTAGTTTAAAAATATTTAAATGAATTTTTTTTTTTTATTCCCTTTATTTTTTAATTTAGTTTAGTTGATACACTACTCGATAGATTCAGTGAATTTTTTAACTGACATATTACTTTTTCGAACCAAAATGGAAGACCATGAACCATGAGTTTTTGAGTTCATCGATACTTTAACTGTCAAAATTCCTCCAGCCGTTTAGTAATTGAGGTGCGTGATACATAACCTTCCTTGGCAACCGGTAAACTAGGTCATCTAAGCTGACAAAAAATTTGACACGTATTTCCTTAACGAAGAATTAGTACTTTTATTTCTTATAAGTTTTATTTTATGTGGCTTAGGACAAACAGCTGATGACTACACAAAACAAACAACACTATAACACTATAACAAAATATTTTATTGATCTCATTTTGTTGATTTCCTAGTGCAGAAATAAATATGCCGAATAAAACTGCGCCTCTCTTTGTAAATACGTATAAGTAGATTGAAAAATTCAAAAACATGATTCACCGATGAAATTGTTTAAATTCGTGATAGTAATATAAATAACTATGTATAACTGTACAATAAAATCACAGTTAACATCCTGGACATTTTAGATTCTCGAAGAATTTTTTCGAATGGTATTTTGCCAAAAAATATAAAATTATAATTAAGTTTATTGATAGATACATTGTATTCTAGTAGAGGTTTCGCTTTTATAGCTAAAAGCTAAAAATTTATTACCATGCTTAAAATATTGCTACAAGTTCAATTTTAGATTTTCATTATTCATATTCCTGGGAAATGGGGTAACTTTCAACTAGTCGAGGTATTATTTAATTCAATTTTTTTATATTCAATTATTACTTTCAAATCCATGTCCAATTATTATTTTAGATATTTATATTATAAGAAGTTAACTACTAACGAACTATAAATATATAATCGATTTTACCCTTTTTTGCTAAGTGAATATATATATATATATATATATATATATATATATATATATATATATATATATATATATATATATATATATATATATATATATATATATATATATATATATATATATAATAAAATTTGTGATCTGTATCAAATGTTGAATAGAGTTGTAACGAATGTTCTGTATCGCATACCTATTAAAAGGGTACTTACTTATGCTTCAATAAATCAAATATATAGTATGTGTTCCATTGGTTATACATATATCAGTATATTGTACGATATAATATCATTTATATACAAGTATTTATACATCATAGCTTGATCTCTACTGAGACCTATAGTTTACAGGTCTCCCTGGAGATACTCTATTTTTGACAAACGTTTAAAAATCTCTGGTTACAGATTAACGTTAAATGCAAATAGAATTGTTACTTAAAGTCTCGGATGTTACTGGCGACGATGCCTTGGTTTAACAGATTCCTACTTCATTTAACAAATCATCCCAAGATCATTCTTGCAAAACAGCTTCAAAATGTGCATATTTCAAATTATAAACGCTTAAGTTAAATACATATAAAAAATGATCATCTTATTTATTATACATATAATGCAACAAAGTGTGGTTCTATAACGGACAATGTAACATCTCAAAAAAACCATGGAATATTCTTTCATCTCTCGCCCATCATGAAGATTAGAATTGTAGATCACAGGTTGGTTCTGGAAATATTGCGTCCGCTGTTAAATACTTCTATCCGCATTGTTCAAGTTCTAAATAATGAATGTTAATAACAATATGTCTTAAATGTTTGTAAATATTTTAGTTTCTTATAATACTAACATGGAACGCATGTATCGAAACGTAGGCTTCTGCGCAGATAAGAAAAAACATAGATACAGCACTAAACCGTCTGAGATGAAAGAATCAAAAGAAACCAAACGGTGAGTACTTTGTATTGGGTTTCAGATGGTATTATCTACATTAACTATTTGGAACATAGAAGATAACAGGAATAATATTATTATATGCATCATTATTAAGAGAGTCAAATCGAAGAAAAGCATTCTTTTTAAAGAAAATAATGTTATTGTTCCTCAGTGTAGTGCACGAGTACATGTGTGCGCACTTTCAATGGCTAAACTTGAGCAATTTAAACTTGAATTGATAGACATTCACCGTAATCACCAGATCTGGCCTCGAGCGAATTCTATTTATTTCAAATTTAAAAAAATTTTTAGGTGCTTGCATCATATGTCAATATGGTATTGAACTAAAAGGAGATTATTTTGAAAAAATAATTGTCCTGCCTTTTCTATAAATTTAACCTGACCTTGTATCTGTACTTGTTTAAAAAATGTATGATGTTTTTCAACGATCAAGAAAGGTTTTAAATAACCTGGTATTCTCTAAAATATCTTTTTTTATGAATATTATCGAATTTTTTGAAGATGTCGCTTTGAGTAAAACTGCTTCGTTGTGAAAAAGCTGAGCCAAAATAATGGCTGGTAAGGGAAAATCGGCCAGGCATGCGATACTTTCCAATCCGGACAACGACAGTTGTTGTAGCTAGTTTTAAATGTTATAAAAACTTCTAGTTTTAGATGTTTAAAAAAAAAAAGAATTGTTTCTATTTCAATATGCCCTAAACAGATATGCCATGTTGCATCTAATTTACAATAATTAAATGATTTTGAGCACTCATTTAAAAAAAATAAATAAAATAAAATATACACTAATAAGTCAAACGGGCTTTTTACAGTCTATGAATTAGCAAAGGATGCCAACATATGGACAAACTTATCATAGTAACTAACAATCTTGTAGATAAGCCATAATCAACATTGCCGAAACTAAAGAAATATCTCCAAAAGACTTAAAGTATTCAAAATGGCAGTTTAAATATTTTTTATAGATAATGCCAGCTTTTATAATAAAATTATTTTTATGACAATACAATAAACGATAAATATCAAACTGTATTACAGGATATCTTTTTGTTTATAATATTAATTTGTGTGTTAGGATTGCTACTATCCTTCTTATCTAATGCTTTATATCTAAATTAGTATTGAAGATAGAGCTGTGATATTAAGTATTTTCTCGAAGTTTATTATCCAATATAAATAAGGGAATATAATTGTATTAAATAAGAGAAACTTGAAAATTACAGACCAGTTAGCATTAGTGATAAATTATATTAATATACATATTTCTGAAACTTTGTATGTGATCCCATTTTAATGAGCCTGGATAATTTCTATTTGAAATAATTCTCAAAAATACTGCGTTTTCGTATATGAAACTCGTTGAAATCTTGAATTTCGTTACCATCTAAATATTGATACTCGGTTGAACTAGGTTTACTTTGACTTCAGTGGATATTCCAATCACGTCAATAAAATGTATTTAGTTTTCGCCGGTATTATTTGGGAGGTTTTGAAAAAATGTTAGCGAGTTAAGTTGTTTTTTATTAAAAATTATTAATTTCGAATTGTACATCTTGGTTTTTCGAAACTTGTAAAAAATTTTGTTCGACTTCCTCTTATTTTGTTAAGGCAGAAGTATAATTTTCGACATGTCATTCGTAAAATTTAATCCTTATTCAATAATCAAAGAAAAGTTTAGCCTCTATTTGAAATAAAGAATTTGGAACAATTTTCGCAAAATCGGTATTTAATAATAATCTTTTTTATGGTAGAATAATTTAACTACAGACTGGTGTCCAATGCTCTGTGATCAAAATATAATAAGATATGATCCTCAAATATTTTTCCAGATATTTGAAAAATGCAACAGTAATCATTCCTAATACTAATAAAGGGACAAAACTTCGGCTAAAATGGATCTTGGAAAACAACAACGTATTTATCAAAACGGTTTTAGAAAATGCAGATCTACGTACGGTTGTTTTAGAAAACGTATATGGTAAACTCTTACTGAAATAGACCATGCAATTATAATAAGCTTTGACTTCGAAAAAACGTATCAATCGAAAACACAGAATTATCATATTCCTAATTTAACTTGGATTAAATGAACACTTTATGTTAATTATCAATAAGTCCCTGGATCAGAAGCCAATAAGAGTAAAAATCGGTTAATGTTATCATACATTTATTATATAAAAATTGGTCTACCTCAAAGAACTATTTTAGCTGTTTTCCACGTTTCGATAAATCATATTATGAAACAAATTCAACTTCAACAAATTGGAACATGGCTTGCGGATAAACTAGAGGAAATAATATGAGTACGATTATAGAAATTACACAAAACACAAACAAGAATTTATAAAAATAGTGGGAATAATTTGAAAATTTCAAATCGAATTTATGTCACTCGATCTAATTTAGTGTCATACCATAGGGGAAGTAAAATCCATGAAAATTCTTGAATTACTTTTGATGCACATTCAAAACGACAACACAAATAAATGAATTATATCGTTCTCATCCCGAACGGGCCAACAAATAGTACATATTTTTGCTCAGTAGCTGTAATTCAATTTCCTAACTTCAAAGTAACTTCAAAGAATCCTTGTGGATCGTTATCTTTATTTGTTAAAATTAATTAAAAAGTGGTTCAATTAAAATTAAAATTTTTTGTGAAGTGTTTTGTAATCAAAATCGAAGTTGATTTAAGTAAAAATCAAAGTTTTTACGTTATTAATACAGTTAAGTCTTGTGATTTTAATTGAAATGAGAATAATAATAATATCATCAATTGTTGTAATGTAGCCATTTACTTTGACATTAAACACAATTTTTGTGGCACTTACTGATATTTAATATCAAATAGAAAATGAACTAGTCATAACGGCCGATTTGGTTAAGTGATATGCATGAAACGGATGTAGTCAAACTGAGTTAGAATCCAGGTTGTTTGGAATGGCAATAAATAACCTTAATAAGCTTTTTTATTAAATAAATTGCGATAAATTGCGAAAAATACATTTGAACAATTATTTGACTACTGAATAAGATGGATCGTATACACTAAACATTTAACGCAATCTTAGAAATAATTTAACGTTCCAAAATGCAATATTACGTGAACTAAAATCAGAAATGAAGGAAATAAAGAAATTATTAAATTCTAGAATTGGTAGAAAAGTAAGACTACACTATCTCACTCTAGATACTCTATCTTTCATTTGCAAAAAGAAATAAATAAGAAAAACATAATTCTCGGAATGTGTTTCTAAAAATGTGTTTGAACTAAAAGTGCACAATATTCATAAATTGAAGAAGCAGATAAACTATCATATTACACCAATATTAATTCTATAAATTTGAAACGGCAAGTATGGATTAAGTTGTAAATATTTATGGTGGAATGTTATAAAGTATATGTGTAAATTCAACACAAATGGATTGATCATCAAGTGAATAAAACTATGGATGTTCGATGGTTTTCATTTAAGAGGAAAAATTATTAGAACTTCCTTCAAAAATAAGAAATATTTAGTTTGTCAAAATTAAGAAATGTTTAATTTATTTAACATAATATTAAATTTAGTTGAGTGAGTTTGTAAAATATCATACTGAATGGAGATTTCTTAAAATATTTTTAAATAATTTTAAAAAAAAAATAAAACATTTGCAGTAAAAACAGATATACGGCAACCATCTGACAGGAATCAGTCCTATTCATCATATATTTGAAACAGATGATAGTTTAGTTGGGTCAAAACGTTTATGATTTGAGATAAAAAGTTAGTAGAGTATAAAATTACGTAACAAAAATTGTTTATCTTGTTTAAATAGTATTAAATAGTACTAAAATTCACTCATTTATTCTGTTTAAAAAAAATATAGCTAAACATTCTGCCTGCAAATGAATGATTTTTCATACCCTGTCAAAAATTGGGTGTAAACGACTAAGAAAACCATATTATTTGTAATATTTATAAAGTTAATAAATTGTACCATTGATTCAACATTATATCCATATAAATAAATAACTAAATTGTGTTATATATATACCGGAAGTCACGAAAATAACTTTCCAGGGAAACATTTTGTTGAAAAATTCTTAGGGCAAAATTTCAAGAAAAAAAAAAAGGATCAATTTATTAAACACGCCTGTTCAATATATCGTTGAATCAATCTTAAACAATACACATAAATATTCATTTTTTTAAACATTTTTTACTTTTAATTTGAAAATTATTAAGTAATACGCTCAATTTGTACATATGTATGACCTGATAGATATTACATACCTACGTCATATATAAGCGTATGAAACATTTAACTATTATAGGGTAGGAACGGTATTTTGTATTCTAATTCAGTTCATTTTTCATAATTTATATATGAAGTGTTTTTTGACGATGTGGTTATCTGGAATTAATAAATTTCAAGTTAATATAATTTTCAATTTTTCCAAAATCAAAAATGTATCCAATAATTACCAAATAATAATATATTATTTTTGATTTAATCGTAAAGTTTTTTTGGGCAGCATGTTTATTATGATCTGAGCACTAAAAAATTATATTTATTTCTAAAGTTTTTGAATGTCTAACTGGCTTTAGATATTCATTAGTTAGGCACTTTTTTACTTTTTTCGACAGACTGAAAGCACTTGTTTCATTCATTACTTGCAATGCCGCATCACATCGTAACAGTGAATTATTTGTTTTTCAATTACATTTTAGTTCACGACCTTTGCATTTGAGATACCGAATCCGATCATTTTGATTGTGAATATTTCTAAACTTACCATGGTTTTCGATTTACGAATCTTTTCATATTTGCTAAAAGTAAATTCCGATTAAAACATATTAAAATTTGTAGTTTTTAAATTCTAATTTTTAAATGGAAATAATTTCCATTAAAAACCAAATCAAGTCGATTCGAATATAATAAAATTTTTTAATTTCTTTGAATGTGTTTTAATTCTAAGGATTCGATCCAATTGAATTTCTAGTGAATTTAACTGGACAGTTTTTATTAGGATAAGATAGTAATAGTAAGTTATTTTGATGGAGATATTATAATAACATAATACTATAGTTGATTCATAACGATAAGCTAAATAATACTGATGACATTGTAGTCGAAATACGTATCTAAAGATCTTGTAAGAGTATTATAATATAAATATAGTAATATCGGTTAGGTAGTTCCTAATGATTGTGTTTTTATTGTAGTCGGAATATGTATTTGTAGTTCAAAAATACGTATAGTACTATATTAGTTAGTAACTTCACTCAAGATAGAGTTCTAGAGATAAAGGTGACTGAAAAGGTGTATAATTGTATATAACCAATTTTCCTCTACATATTTATAACATATGTATATAAATACATAAATGGTATATAAACTGTATAAATTTTCCAATTTCCGTTTATCGGATATGTGTGGTGGATATTCAGGAATATCTCCTAATAAATCAAAAACTTCCTTTAATTATAAATATACGTTATACCTTTTAATGTTTTTTTTTTTTTTTTTTTTTTTTTTTTTTTTTTTTTTTTTGAGTGAAATATCTGTTTTTTTAATGGTCTGTAAACGAAAACGAAGCACCAGTTAAAGATAGACTCAATACAAATTCGAAGAATTTAATTTTAATTGATTAAAGCAATTAGCCATTTATCCATGTTTCTTTTACTATAAAGTAAAAGCTAACTGCCTTGAATTTAAATTCGAAAAACAACTTTATTTTAAGTGGCTATTATGATTTTTATTGGCAAAATTTAAATACCGTACACATAACCTTGTAATTAATGGAGTGTTTCATAATAATGTATAGTTTATAATAAATTACAATAACTATAATCACATGCTTGCAGTTTATAGAAAATAATCAGCTAAATATGTTACGTGTATTTATTATTTTTGCTATAATAGGCTGAAATCGGGCCATTATACACAGGAATCTCCTATATCAATAATAATATTAAGAATGTGGTTTCCCATACAGGAAGCCCCAGAGTTGAACGACGGGGCCATACCTGGGACATTATTGGGAAGCCCATCTTGGCAAACCTTTACAGTCCCATGTCCGGGCCATAACTGGGTAATTAATCTTGGCCATTCCAATGATTACCCAGGCTGGGGCCAAGATTGGAAAACCTGGCCTTGGCCAAGCCTAGACTCACCCTAACTTGGGCCAAGTTTGCGTAACCTAACCTCGGCCATTAGATGGTAGCCCTAACATGGGCCAAGACTAGATAACCTAGCCTTGGCCAAGTCTAGAGTAGCCCTAACTTGGGCCAAGTTTGTGTAACCTAGCCTCGGCCGTTGGATGGTAGCTCCAACATGGGCCAAGATTGGATAACCTAGCCTTGGCCAAGCCTAGAGTCACCCTAACTTGGGCCAAGTTTGTGTAACCTTACCTCGGCCATTGGATGGTAGCCCTAACATGGGCCAAGACTGGATAATCTAGCCTTGGCCAAGCCTAGAATAACCCTAACTTATGCCAAGTTTGCGTAACCTAACCTCGGCCGTTGGATGGTAACTCTAACATGGGCCAAGATTGGATAACCTTAAATAACTTTCTATAAAGTATACGTGCTATATGTGACAGATGACAACTACAGTTTTGTATTAGGATGTGTCATATGCTATACTTTGATGGCGGCAAGTGACAATTTTTTTTATTTTATTTTGTTTTATTAACCAAAAATGTCTAGTTCCTATTCCCGAGTAAAAAAGTGGCGTGCGTTACACAAAAATGAAAAAGTTTCACTTGATAAAAGTGAGCCTAGTGAATCATGTAAACCTAACCTAACTGTTAACACGTGTGCAAGTGAAAACACTAGCGCTTCAGAGCAATTACGTTTAGAAGTAAATAGTGTATTAAACAGTGTTATTGAACAAGATGTGGATGGAATCGGTGATAAAAGGATCAACAATGTTTATACTGAGGATACTTTTGAAGATGAGCAAGTTTTAGATGACATAACTAATTTACTACAGCAAGATAAAGAAGAATCTACAACTAAAAAGACACTTAGTGAAAAACTTCGTTGTTGGAATTTAGATAGTATAAATAGTTTGAAATTTTGAGTAAAATAAATATATTGATCATTAATTATATGGATTATAAAAAATAAACACATTTATACCGGTATGATTGACTCTTAATTCAATATATTAATTATTATTACTATTATTATTATTATTTTTACATTGGTTAATCCTCGGCAGTCAAACATGGGCCAGAATTAGAATTTAAACTTGGGCCAGTCGTGGCAGTAATGCGTGGGCCAATAGTGACAACCAAACATGACCCAGTTTTGATTACCTAGCCTGGGCCAAGATGGGCATACAAGCTTGGGACAGTCTTGGTTAGCAAGCATGGCTCAGATCTGGGCAGCACTCATGGGCCAGCCTTGAAAATGATGCCTGGGCCAATGGTAACAACCAGGCCTGGCACCCTGTTATCATCCCAGAGTTTTACCAAAGCTGGGCCAAAGCGGGTTTACAAGCATGGGCCAGAGATGGACAGCGTTGCGCCAAGCGTGGCCCATATCTGGCCCCGTCGTATTTTCTTGTATGGGTTATAAAGGGAGATTTTGCGGTATTTTTGTATACAAATATCGAGGACCGCCATCTGTCAAGGGATTTACGTTAAGAATAACTAACATATAAAATATACGGATGTTACTGGAACATTTTGCTTACGACTTAGATCCAGCCGGTTATTTCTCTGGACTATATGGTATATATTTTCTTATAAAAACGGAAAATAATAAGCATTTCCAATTTTCCCCACTTTCTCTTGGAGTATTTAGAAAAATTGTTCGTATTCCTATTCCTAAGCGACTTAAGATCGAAAAGCAGTCAAGAAAAAATACACTCTATTTTTTAATTTACTTTTTTTAATATTTTAATAATATTTAATAAAACTAGAACTTCTTTATTTTATTTATTTAAATGTATTCAATTATGTGCACTTAATCTGCTAGGACACAGAGGAGAAAATATACAAACTCACAAGACAAAATCATTCAAATTCGACGCTTCCTCGAATCACGGTATCAACGTATCGCTTTTAGCAGAAAAAACATGCTTTTCAAATTTGGGTTCATTTGTGGAATTACTTTCTTTTGTTGAGAATCTTCAGCAGAGCAAATCGAAGGATTTTGAAATTATTGGTATAAGAAATCTGTAGTGTAGATAGAATACGTATATGGCAATTTATTGTATAACAATTGAGCAAAATTCTTATCATAATTCTAATATTAATTTGACCGAAAGAAGTTGAAATAAAAATGACAAAAAACATGACATCAGTAAAGGTGTTTGGTAAATTAATGGTTTAACAAACAATTAATTTACTAAACACTATGTTATTTAAAAGTTCAAATTAAATGGAAACCTTCTCCGCTTCAAGTAATTTTATAGAATATTGTATTTATAAAATACTTAACACCAAACTCTAACCCAGCTAAGAGCCTGCTAACTGAGCCACTCAGTAACAAAGAATCACACAATATACACATGGGTATGTAGGTGCGTTTATTTATTACTTCCGATTTATATCAATCGATATTGAAAGTATTGCGTTTTTTCTGAGCCGATTTCAAAAATTATTGTTTGAATCGACGTTTTGCAACTCTCTTTCGTGTCTGTTAATTTTGGATTTTTCAGTCATCATTTAGTTGTCCATCAATGATTTGAAAGTTTACATCAATGACTTTATAGAAGTGTATTACTCTACATACAAGAGAAAAAAATAAAAAATAAAAATTAAAAAAAACTTAAATTAGCTAGATTAGCGTACGAACACGCAATACGCACGTTTATGCGAATAAAGTATAGTGTACTTTTATAGTTTTATTTAAATGAAAGCATTTTTAAAAGAGGAAACAACACATTTATAAAAGTAAAAAATAAAATAACATTACAGAATTTGGCTTTTAATAAATTATAATGTCCTTTTTATGTAAAAAATTAAAAGGTATTTTCAATTCAGTAATGTTAAATAGAAGGACAAAAGTTGAAAAATAATTTTTTATCATTTAATAATAACGCATCGTTGATCAAAATAATAAAATTAAAGTACATATTTAGCTTCATATATTTTCCAATTACTAGTTTTTTTACTATTTATAACAACAACAAAAAAAAAACCTTTTTATTATCCCGTTCGTTGAGTTGAAATCATTTTAAACTGAACATTGAAATACCAACAAATAATATTAATGAATAATTGTGATATACAGTATAAAATTGTATTCAGATTTTAATATAGAATACTATTTCAATTTATTTTTAAAATATAATTGGCATAACAATATTATTTGAATTTTTTCTACTAAAATTATACGATTCTTATTCAAACTTTAAGTACTGTTTCATAAACATATTCTATTATTCAATAATTTCTATGAGACATTTAATGAATTATGTATTATATTTATTAAGAAAATGCCCCCTTTCTATATTTTCTATGGTATAAATCTTTAAAGATATGGTTTGAGTGAATATGAGTTCAATAAAATATTCAAAACGAAATTTATGTATGTTTTTCTTCAAAATGTTTGCCTTTCTAAAAGCTTGCTTGTTTTAATATTAAAAACTATTTGTTTAAAGTCAATAGTTATCTTGGGATGGGTTCAGTTAACTGAAGAATAATTTTTTATCACTCGTAACCTAAGACAACTAACAAACATATTTCGTTGGTCTTAGAGTTATTAGTTATTATATTAAATATTTGTATTTTCTAAAAATTCAATTCGCGATGCAAATACCATTCAAAAATTATTATCCATTTCTTTTGCAAAATATAATTATTTTGTTTTGATGGGAAAATCTATATATTCCAGAATAAATTAAGTTAAAATATTAGCGCAAATCAGTAAAACTATCTTTCAGCCACAATGGTTTTGAAAATGCCCATATAACGGAATCGTATCCTATTCGGACGGTAAATACAACGAAATTTTAAAAAATTTTTAATCGTTAAATACACTAATTTAGATACCTTATTAATGTGAAATACTATAACCCTTCAAAAACATAAATGTAAAAATAGAGCCAAATTCAAAAATCGGCCTATATAAGAAATGAGATCAAAACTTGTGTCTTTAATCAGAAAATTGTAAAGTTCTTTAATCAGAAAATTGTATTTTGTTCAAATCTCGTTAATAATGCCACCAATTCCTACCAATGACCGCCAAGCTGAAGAAAATCTAAAAAATGACTTTTTGGCGCTCCCTTTACTCCAAAGAAATGTCCCGTAATACTTCCACATTTCAACTTTCTACCTACAAATTAAATACGTTTATATAATTTCTTATTGATTATTTAACCTCCAAATATTTCAGTCCCCGTGGATTGGCCACGGATACGTTCAATAGATTTCCTTTACTTATATGTAAAGATCTATAATTCTTCCAAATTTCTGATTTTACGACAATATGTTATAACGGACCATAATAGAGGGTTAAAACACCTAAAAGTATTTCGTGTAAAAAATGTGTGCAGTTGGTCGTTACATGATCTGACACACTGTGCGCCTAGATAGACATGTAGTTTTTCAATTTTTACTATACCAGACATATATAATATGGCAACGTATATTAGTTTTAATACAAAGTTTATAACGCTAAAAAATATTCAAACCACAAACAAAATTTTGATACGGATGTTCATAGAATCACATAATTCCATTTCCTCATGCACCTCCGTCCGTAAAAGATAACTGAACAACGAAATAAGGTAGCAAGTTGTAATTTTGGTGACGTTTATTAGACATAAGAAGTGAATTTAAATGAAAATTAGCCACAATTTTGAACTCAAAATTAACTAATAAAAACATATATGTGTGTGGACTACAATTAACTTATTTTTCGAATATTTAAACAATAAACTAACTCTAAACTAACTGTTAGTTAAATTTTGGATTGAGTTGCAGTGTAGAAAATATTGCAAGGTTTTCTAGTTCTATTATTTATAGATTAAAACTTAGGCATATCCATTATTTTAACAAAATTATATTTCCATTTCATATTACAAGCCACAGCAATTAGAATTGCATGTTTAAAATTTAATTACAAACCGCGTACCATTATGAACAATATCATATAGTATGAGTTTTGGTTTTAGCTTTAAAGTTTAGAACCAATAATAACTTTTACTTTTAATTAAATGTGAACTATGATTGTCATAGATACTATAAATTATTAAAATACTCTGCATGAGTCCATTATTATATTTCTGGTAGGTAGTTAATATTTTCAACGTGAAACACGAAATTATGAGTTTAATGATTTTATGTTTATAAGGTGTACATTATAAATTATTAGAATAAGAGAAAAATATAAATATATAATGTTTTTAAGAAGAATTAAAAAGGACAAATATTAGCCGCACTTTTGACAAGCATTGGGAAATTATTGGGTTTCTCTCCCGGTAGATTTAAAATGTTTTCAATACTATATGTCTTTCAATAAAATATTGAAAATCTATTGAGGTTATCTGATAGTCGTAAAGTCCAACAATTCGCTTGTTTTCTAAATTATACCTCAATTATCACATTAGAACTCCGAAATGAGTACACAGTGCTTTTTTATGTCAAAATTAAAATAAGGTCATATTTATCAGGATCATATAATTTCAAAAATTTGTTTAAAATATAATTTTTGACGTTTATGAAGTGAAGAATACATACTCCAATTCATTTTATAATAAAAAAGTCAAGATTAGAGTAAAATCGCAAATTTAATTGTAAAAATTTAATTTTAATCAAATATTTTAATTATAAAAACAAAAACTAATGAACCTGTAGTTTAAACTTCAATTCAATTTTTTATGTCATGAACAGTTTGAATGTTCCTGTATGTATATTAAATTCATTCATTATAGTATATTGAATGTAGCCTTAAGCAACATTAAAAAAGAGTGAAACCGCTAACTCACGCATATATTGTAATTTTTTAAGATCATGCAATTTCACCATTTTTATCGGCGTATTGCCTGTCATCTTGAATACTCAAATCCAATATCACCATGAAACCAAAAACTTGTTGATTCTTATAATCCATTGAAATGTTACATTTTTTAGGCCTTACCTTGCGTTTTTTAGAGGACGCAATTTTATTTTTTTGATGTGTTGGGGGGGTCAGTGTAAAGCTAAAACCAAGTTTGTGGGGTCGCCACCCTTGTCCCATGGCCGCCATCTTGAAAATAGGGGTTGAAATGGTATTTACGATATATCTCTTAAACTATTTATTTTATAAAAAAAATTTGTTAACATTTTTTGCAAATTAAATTCTCTACAACTTTGCTCCAGTAACTTTTTGTCGTAGAACTATAAATAAAAAAGTTATAAGCGAAAATCTTCGGAAATTTGAGAAAAAAATTTATATTTTTCGATGTAACTTTTTTTTTTATCATTTTACGAAAAAATGATGTCTGACCATTTTTATACATCGTTTTTTCAGGAACAACTTTTATTCGTATCATTTTTTCATTAAGTCAATAGCTAAGGTTTTACAGCGCTCCGAAGTGAGTACTATTTTTCAGTACTCTTAACTATACCTATATTATACGTGAACTATATTATTATATTATATGTGTGGGAACGTTTGCGCCGCACGAAAAAACACCAGTCGACAGAAGTAAAATTTGACAAGAACACCATACCGACATTATCACAAGAGAAATTTCTTGGTAATGAGAAAAACAAATCTAACTTTATTATACTTCTTAAAACTGTATTCTCAGAAATGGGTTTCACTGTTGACCAAGCTGAATCAGACGCAGACGCTCTTATCGTTCGTACTGCTCTTGCTGCATCTCCATTATTTGATACCGTTACTATTGTAGCTGAAGATATTGACATACTGATATTGCTCACAGCACTTGGCAGAAAACAAGCAAATGTATTTTTTTTAAAACCATCAAAAGGACGAACAGCAGAACAATTATATAGTGCGTCAGGTTTTATGTACGGAGATGTCATTGCGAATAACTTGCTGTTTCTTCATGCTTTTTCCGGATGTGACACAACTTCAACTCCTTACAATATCGGTAAAATGAAATTTGTGAAAACCCTGGAGAAACATTAAGAGTTTGCAAGTGGAACGGATTTGTTTCTCAACAAGAGAGTTGACCCTGCTTTGCTCACTGTAATTGGTGAACGTTTTTTTATCTCTTTATACGGTGGTAATAAAGATGATAATTCTCTTGACAGCCTAAGATACAAACAATTCGCCAAGGCAGTGACAAAATGTACATTTAACTTATCCTCACTTCCTCCAACACAAGACACAGCTCGCTTTCATACTTTCCGAGTCTACCATCAGGTCCAGTCGTGGCTTGGTAATTATAATGATCCTGAAGACTGGGGCTGGAAAAAATGTGGAAAATTATTGATGCCAGTGCAGAACTCTAAACCTCCAGCACCCCCTGAGCTTCTAAAATTGATCTTCTGCAAATGCAAAGGAAACTGTGAAGCGATGTGTGGATGCCGAAAAGCAGGAATGAAATGTTCTGCAGTGTGCTTCCATTGTTCTGGAGAGACTTGCAGCAACGTAATGGAACTCTCAGATTTAATAAATGAAAATGACTTTGATGATGAACCGCCAACATTAACACCCCTTCCTTCTCCAGTTCTCCCACTGGTATTTAATTCAGAAAGCCGATCAGATGCTGAGCCGCAGCCTGGTCCATCGAAACGACTGAGGACGGAGTAGTTCTAATTTAGAAAATCACCGTGGATTATGCCTATTGGGGATACCACGTAAAAAAAACGCGCCTCTAGACTCTACCTCGTGGGTGGTGGGGAAAAGAGTCAATAATTAATTATTAATAATATTGCAAAATTTGTAATTAAAAAAGTTATAATAATAAAGTAAAAAAAAAAGAAAAAAAAAAAACAATAACTGATGACATGTTATAGGTACACACGTATAATATAGGTATAGTTAAGAGTACTGAAAAATAGTACTCACTTCGGAGCGCTGTAAAACCATAGCTATTGACTTAATAAAAAAATGATGCGAATAAAAGTTGTTCCTCAAAAAACGATGTACAAAAATGGTCAGATATCATTTTTTCGTAAAATGATAAAAAAAAAAGTTACATCGAAAAATATAAATTTTTTTCTCAAATTTCCGAAGATTTTCGCTTATAACTTTTTTATTTATAGTTCTACGACAAAAAGTTACTGGAGCAAAGTTGTAGAGAATTTAATTTGCAACAAAAAATATTTACAAATTTTTTTTATAAAATAAATAGTTTAAGAGATATATCGTAAATACCATTTCAACCCCTATTTTCAAGATGGCGGCCATGGGACAAGGGTGGCGACCCCACAAACTTGGTTTTAGCTTTACACTGACCCCCCCTGCACATCAAAAAAATAAAATTGCGTCCTCTAAAAAACGCAACCCCAAATGTAACTTTTCAATGGACTATTACTATTGTTTCTATATTTTGAATAATTTAAATGAATTGTTCTGCATCTTATAGTTAGTGACCTCATTCACTCCTGCGGCGTGAGTGAAATCAAACTCTGGCGCTATCGAATAATAGATCAAATTCGTATCGACTTCCATCCACGTTAAAATTGGAAATTAACCATTAGTTTATATTTAAATTTTTATGCGATAGGAATAATGCGATATTAAAATCTAAATGAACTGGAAAACTTAAACTTGGGCTTTTTTTATATGGGATTGTTTTGTAGAACTGTAATAGGTACAATTTTTAGAGAAAATAGTTAAATATTAAACTATATGTTTTGTTTTGGCAAAGACACTTGTGACAAACATCTGGCCTACGTTCAAATATCAAATATGTAGGTAATTTACACGATACAAGTTATTTGGTATTAAATTGATTATCAATTAAACCATTATATTAATTTCCAATGGAGTTACTTAGGTAGTTGACATTGTTGTTTACATATTCAGATGCCAATCAATATGAAAATGACATCCAATAAGTAGTAAACTATGAACTTGATGCAAGTTGTAAAAACGATACATTCACAATGATTGATTATGTATTATTATATATTAGAAGTGTATTTATTTTATACCATGTAAAACAATTGTAGCTAACTTTACAAAAATTAGAACAGCGATAGTAAAAAATAACAACACTTTTCATATAGTACAGTGTTATAATTAGAATAATCATTTTGTAATAAAAAATAGTTTAATATGGATTCGTTATTGAACCCCTTAATGCAAGATTACAATAGCTTTAAACTTATAAATATGTTTGTTAATATCATTCGGGATAAGAAAAATATGTAGAGAAAAGCCAGGCGATCAGAAAAATGTATGTATCCGTTTGTATCTAAAAAATTTTTGTTTGCACTTCAAGGGTTACGGACATTTATATTTGTAATTAGCAAACGTCAAAATTGGGTAATTCTTAATGATTATAATGGGAGAAAATTAAACACATAAAGTGTGTTATTTCGGAACAGAGCCAAACGACTTCGATTTTGTACAGGTACTTAAAAATCCTTCAAAAAATTGTACTCTAGTTGACGGGGTAGAAGCTCTACCTTCTAAGTGATGAAAACTTCAACATGAAAAGTAATATTAGTAATCCATTTAACAGTAAAGTTTAAACTAAGTGTATAGCTTTTCACTATAAGCCAATGCTTTTTGAGTTTATCGTGATTCGAAATGTCCGTTTTTGTGGGTTAAATGGATGTTTTTGATCAATTTTTCATAAATACCTCGAAAATCTCATACATTAACAAAAAAAATTCATCAACAAAATAGAATCTTATAGAAAAATAAGCAGAAATATTTTTTATTATTTCTATAGACATTATTTGAACCGAATTATGGCTCATAAAAGATGCGAATTCCTCGAGGTTAATTCTAATAGTACCATTAAGCGTTGAATAATATAAAAACAAACAATATTTCGATTTTTTTAACATACTTAAACAATGATTCTGTGAGTTTCCTCCGAAATTATTTGTTTTTTTAATTATTCAACGTTGAATGGTACTGTTAAAATTTTCATCGACTAATCGGTACCTTTAACGAGCTGTAATTCGATACTTCTATATAATATATATATAGAAATAATAAAATAATATTTATTGTTCTTTTTCTATAAACTTTATTTTTGTTAGTATTTTTTTTCTGAGATTATTGAGCTATTTGAATCGGTAATAAATGGAAGAGGATAGACTTTAGGAAAAAAAGTACACTTTTTGTTGAAAATTTATTGTTTTATCGATTTCTGTGATTACTATTTATGTTGAAATTTTCATCTCTTAGAAAGGAAGGCACTCACCTCGTCGACTAGAGCGTTATTTTTTAAACTATAAAGGTGACAGCATTTTGAATTACCTACACTTATAAAATATTAATCAAAATCGATGTAGTTTGGATCTAATCTGAAATAGTTTCCTAATTTTTTTCCACTTAACTTAAAATGGGCATATGCATTTAAATGATAATTGTTAATATCCACCTGTACTACGTTTATACCCGTTTATAAGAAATATTCGTTGTACCTCAACAATTAACAAACCTCTAAACAATTAAAATTAATACAACAATTACTATTCTATTGCATGTTTTCAGAATTTAAAAGTAGCTATAGATATTTGAAAGTGAACGTTCCTACCCGTTTGAGCATACAGAAATTTCGTTTGTTTCTCAAAGATGTCATAATAGCAATCATTAAGAAAATAATTAAAAATAATACAAAACCCATGCATGCATATCGAGCGTAAAAAGGTTATTAAAAAACGCTTTGATATAATAATCTTAAACTTCTATCAATAGTTTTTCTTCTAGCAGTATACATTTAAAGTTTCGAGTTGCTAACCACTGAAGTACCAAGTAGAAATGACTAGACACTTCAAATGTTTGTACATCAATAATTACTGTATGAAACATTAGCTTGGGATCGTTTTATCCCAAGTATGAAGGGGTATGTTTCTATTACTGCAATATAATATGGTCGATTACATTTCTGAAGAGATCGTAGCTTTGGATTATCACAAGCTATCCACATAATTTGATCCATTGGATATGAAGAATAATCGATATTTCAGTCTAACCAAATGATTGATGAGTATTTTAAATTTTATGATACATTAAAAAAACGAGATTTAGATCTTAAAATAAACGAAATTTTTTATTTCATAGTTGTTTTGGAAGAAGCTTACAGAATTTTGGAATGAATTTATTTTTTATCGTCGTTGTTCTACTACTTGATGAATAATAGATATCTGTGATATAGAGATTAAAAGATTGTTGTTTTTTTTGCTATGCATTATTTTGATTGAGAGTTAAAAATATAATATTTTTTAACAGAATGATTTGTTATTATTTCAACTTTTATAATTCATTAAAAAAAAGTAATTTAGATTTGTGAATTCAAATAATTTTTCATTTAATCAAAACTTAATATTTTAGAGTTCATTTGTTAGAGCTTTATAGAATATTCTTATTTTTTTAAATAATATTCGAACAAATCATTATAAATTAAGCTAAATTTGAAGTACGAAACCCTAAACTAACCTTTAAACTGTTTAATTATGGACATTTGTTAAATGTGTACTAATATATTTCAGTTACGTCTATCTTATTAGTACAAAAAAAAAAGAGAATGTCATTCTAAGGTTAACCAATAAAACACTTGTCATAATGACGAAATATACTCCAAAATCTAATGTTTTAGTTTGTTTCAGGTTGTATTGAATTCAAACAAATAAATCGATCAAAAGAAATCACGATTCCGCATTTATTATGTCCAAGTAATTTCATAATGAACCAGCAAAAATTTACTTAAAAACCAAGAATACACGATTTTATAAAAAAAATAGACTAAAAACTATAGGTGAGAGGGGGTGAGCTTATCGTGAATGTTATAATTTTCACAAAAAATGTGAATGTATCCCCCCTTAAAAGACATAAGTATACATTTACGTTACAATAGAATGTTAATAACAAATAATAATTTCTCTGTTGGAATTTTAATTAATTATTGATTGTATTGTTCGATATTATTATGAATATTGAATTGGTTATAGCATAATATCGATGCATGTTATGTTTTGTAGTTGTATAGACGACTACAAATACATTTTGCATGTACTTTACATAAACTATGTTATAGTATATACTGGTTGTATGTTTTATAATTGTGTATACTCTTTAATTAAAAATAATTGTGGGGGATATTCATGTGGGCAAAAATAACAATATTATAAATGTCATGGACAAAATTCATATAACAGCTTACTCTTATGAAATTTTATAAAATGTTTTAATGCAAACAATCTTAATAAACATTACCATAACACCATTTCATAAATTATATAGAGAATGTAAAAAAATACTCTAAGAATATGCACATTTAACATTGATTTTCAGTACCGACATAGACCGAAAGACTAATAAAATAAACACCAATAAAAATATATTGCCAATGATTGGTCCAGAACTGTCTCATATATCTGATCATATATCCGGAACGTCTTAACTGATTGAGTAAAATCATCTCCGAGAATCATTACGACTATCTTGTTCATACTGAAGACGACTTCTTTGTAGTCAAAATAAAATTGGTCTAGGAAGTTTGGACAAAAAATCGAAATTTTTTCGATAATTCCTGGAGTTCTCTCTAATAATATTTATATCAAAAGATTTCATTAAAGGAAATATAACAATGAGAAAATTTTGTTAATTTGTATTTTCTATTCTCAGAAATATAATGTGTTTAAAATATACCTTGTACATTTAAAACAATGTTGTAGGATTATAATTTGGATTATAATCGCTTCTCTAAATCGGGAATGTGTTGAATGTATGAACAAAACATTAACAAGTAAATCAAAATAATTCAATAATGATGAATCGGTGTTGTTCATATGTTAAGCAATGAGCGTCTTCAGAGCGTCTTCTTTTTTTTCCTGTGAGTTCGATTAAAATGTCAATTTTGTCATAAAAGCCCATATTAAAGATATTTCTAGATGATTTTAAAATATTATCTACTCAATCTCAAACAAATGTTTTAAAATTAGTATAATACTTATTATTTAGTTTCGTTTTTGACATAGGGAGGCTTATATGGATTTTGTGAAACTATCATCAAAATATTCTGAGCAACCCTGTTGGAGGTTAAGAATAAGTTACTTTAAAATTTGGTAAAAGGGTGTTTGGTAAAAAATCGAACATTACTAAATCAACAGTTTTGAAAATAATGTGTTACAAATATTAAGTGTCAAAAACTCTTTGTTAGTGTTCGAGATATTTCATTTATTACGAGTTATCTGTTGCATAAAATCTAACAGTTTCGATAAGAAAATAGTAGCAAGCATTTTGTTTTAAAATTGGATATGTCTATAATGAGTGTATGAAAATTTTTCATTAACGTAGTTGAGTTGAAACAGTAACATATACTATATAACATATACTATATACAAGTTATACATACACGCACTCATTTTAGTATATACATACATGGATTAATGTAATTCTTAACTTTCTATAACATGGTAAATTTTAATTAAATTTTGAAGAGTAGTTTTTACTTTATGTGGAAAAAATCATTTGAGGATAACATTTTTCCATAAAAGCCCATATTAAAATTAGAAAAATTTTTCCGTTTTTCCAAACTTTGGGTTGGCCAATGTCTACCAGAAGAAGATCTTATTTTTTATTATAATTAAAAAACAATGAAGAGAAGTTTGATTAATATCCTTTGAAAGTCATTCTTCAACAAAACTACCTTAGTTATTAAAATAAATGTTTTATTTATTTTCTAAACCGTATTACAAGTTTCAATGCTATGGCCAATGTTACTTTAGAAGCAATAGCCGTAAGTTGTAGTAGATATCTCCCATGACTACCGTCTTCTCGATAGAAAAAATATTTACACCAAACGTCTTTATTGTAATTAGTTTATGTGTTTCAATACTCATACTACAAAGGTCAGTATAGCGTAAATGAGACGATCAGAGGAACAACATTAAAAATTCTAAAATACACAGCCCCTGATAATCTTAATCACTACCGAATTAAATATAAGTTTCCGTTATTAAACGTGTGTACTAAATTTCATCAAAATCGGATAACACATTCAAATATACCAGAAATTTTGCGGATGCCGATTGTTTCACGTCCGTGGATAAGGATGCGGATGCGGATTTTTGAAGACTATGATCCGTGGGTGCGGGTGCAGAAGTTTATGCTATAAATATGTGTATATGAATGAAGAATTACAACAATGATAAAGTAATTACATTAATGAAAATTAATATTAAGTGTAATGATCCTATTTTTTTAACTTCTCTCACTGATTTTCATTTTCGTAAGTGAATTTAAAAATAGGACCATTCAAGGCGGCCACGAAAAGGTTCGTAAATTAAGCCAGCGATACTAAATGATTGTTCGCTAGAAACAGTCCACCTTTTAAAAGGATTTTCATCCATATTGACCCTTTTTTCTTGAGGTAAGAAATTAATTACTTTTTGAATACAGTTTGAGAGATTACATACGTTGTGATAACATACATAGTTATTTAAATTATCAATAATATATCCCATTGTTGATAATCTATCAATAATGGGAACGTCGTTGGAAAAATATAGTATATTGTTATAAAACGATAAACTTTACCTACAATAAAACGTATTATCGGCATTGGCTTGGGGATTTTAATATAATAAGCTGAGCTAAAATTAATATTAAGATTTCCCAGTAAACAGTTATTTACAAACAAATGCCACGGTATCATAATAGCACTCAAAATATCTATCTATCTATACGATAAGTAATCCACAGCGAAAACAATCACGTAATGATTTATTTACAAGAAACAAATAATGCCCCAAACAAACGCGTCGGATCTTGTGGCCAGTTTCTTTCTTGTCGCAACTTGTATTACATTCGTACCCGCATGAAAATCCGCATTAATTATTGCAGAAGCGCATGCGGATGCATATGTCCAAATCTATGCGAAAACTCCACATTTGCTGATGCGGATATGAACTTTCGCAACATCTCTGATATAAACACAGATATACACAAACTAAACGCAAAATGGTCTGGTTATACTAAAGATCTCCCTTCATTCTGTCAAAGACCGAATTCTTTGTTTGCTACACTCGACGTAATGAATTTGAAAAATCTATTTGAAACAACAAATAGAACCGCATGAAATTTACATGTATAATATAAGGCAGTATTTTTTCACCTGACCATCCTTATTGATTATTGTTGACGGAGATCCAAAATACAATTTCAGATAGGCTGTGTATTCTTCAGAGACTTAGGAGACATTGGCTACTTTAGAGACATTGCCAACTGACCTCCGACAATTTTATTTTTTAATATAATGTGTTCAAAGTCCTGTTCGAAATACTTTAATGATCATAAGCTTATGGAAGGCTTTGAAGCATATGTTTGTCCTCTGGAAAGCATATAAAAGTAATTTTTTTCTCTGGCAGTATACAAGGTGCAGCATTAAAAACATATAAAAGAAGCTTACGAAACTGTATGGTACCTTAGATAAGTAGAAAGCCAAAAATTAATTTTCTATCTCCCTATAAACAAATATCTTAAAAAGGAAATATGAAATACGAATGTGAAAAATTGAACATATTTTCAAAAATTTAACACAAACATAAAAATCAGTTCTTTAATTGTATAATAATTGAATTAAATAAATATATTATTTTAATATTATTTTACAGAAAATAAGATAATTGGATGATGAATATTCAATTTTTTTTTTAATTACAACAAAATCCCTAAAAAACTTTTGTGAATAATAATTAGTAGGTAATCAATTTTAAAATTAGCCGATACAACATAAACTAATTTTTTTAAACACTACTATATAGTTACTAACGTTTACTCCAAAAAATAATTCTTTCGCTTTACTCTTCAATCCAAACAACCAGTAGATAGACATACTTGATATGGAACGATAATATGAAATTCTTCAATAAGTTATTTAAACGAAAAAGAACAAAAACAAAAATTTATAAGTTTTTTTTTAATTTAAAATTAAAATGGAAACATAAAAAATGAATATTCATTCAATTTTACCCTTTATGTTGACAAGAAAATTTCTTTTGGATTTTTAATATATTTTCTAAAATTAATTTTTTATATTAAAAAAATATTTTATATAATACAAAAAAAATTTTCAATTAAATATTTTAACATAATAATTATAAAGACATATTTTTCAAAAACCTTTTTGTCATTTAATGGAAAAATAATAATTACTAATACTTTTTTTTTAATGATTTCTTTAATATTGTTATAACAAAATTTGTTTTTCAAATCTGACACGTGAGCATTTGGACTAAAAAAATTCTGTTTGATGAAAGTAGAAAAGAATTGAATAAAAAAAATTTTATTAAGGTGTACACTTTAAGCGAGAATAAAAGGAAAAAATGAAGAAAAGTTAAGGCATTTAATCCTGATATGTATCAATCTTATTATTATTTAACGTTTAGTAGTAAACTTTCATTTTATTAACCCTAGGAGTATTTAATATGTGAGCATTTATTTATTTGTATTGTAAAATGTGATTTGTATACAATTTTCTTTGAAATTCCATTCTTGATCATACTTTAATATAAATCTACATATCCTTTTCTTCGTAATTTCCTATAAACTTCAGATTTACTATGTATTATACAATATTTAATTCTAGCTATTTATAACGCTGTGTCTTTTTAGACGCTTTTAAAAAGTTATAATCCTTTACACATTCTAAAAACTGAACTTTACAAATTTTGTAAGAAGTGATTAATGATGAGTCTATATACGATTTTTATCACTCATAACTATCAGTTATTCAATTTACTTAAAATTAAATAAAAAAACATTTACTGCGATGCGTCTCAGGACTTTCTTTCACTATTATAAACTTTCACCCTTATAATAAATAAATTATATAATTTCTATCCCTTTTTTGAATTATCTCAGAGAAATGTTTCTAATAATAGTTATCATTTTTAGAAAAACTTAAAAAACCTGATTATCACCAGAACAAAGTGGGAAACCCGGCTTTCCAATTTTAACCAGAGCTGTACGAATTACTATAGAGTTAATATGAAGACAGAATTACAAGTATTCTGAAATTAGGATAAAGCATTCGATATCAATATTGCTGATACACCAATTTTTGAAACTTTATTTTTTGGATTCAGGGACGTAGAGACTATTTCTGGTGAAAACTCGTTATCAAAATCTTCTATCGAAATCCTGGATCAAATTATACTATGCAGATTGAAGGTTTGAACTTAAGGTAATCAGGTTACTAATATCCTATAATGACTTCAAAGTAAGCAAAAATTTATAGCTTTTGTTCCCAGGCGAAAGTAGTGGCTTTGAGATGGGAGTGTAGCAATAATTTATTTGCACTGCATTCCTCGTGATCGAATTATTCAATCGCAATTAAATTTTGAATAAAAAATGTTACTAAAGTGATTCGTTGGTACAATTTATATAATATGATTATCAAGTTAATATATCTATGTTCAAGTAGTATATTTTCCCCTGTCTACTTTATTTTTGCCCAATTATAGACATGTTATTCAAAACCACTCAATGAATAAATACCAAACATGAATACTTTAATAACTTCGTTTAGCTGTTTCAAGTTTATGGAGAAATTCAGGAGTATATATAAAAAAAAAAATTGAATTTTTGAATTAATATGTATCATGTGGAGTATAAAATTATTTGTTTTTATATTTCAGATTGTAATGCTTATCTCGCTATATATTTTGAAGATATAATTAACAAAACTATATATGTAGTTTATAAGAATAATAGTAGCAGGGTTTTACCTCCATTCTTCAGACGTCTATAAGAGAAGCCATTTAGGTTTCTTGTTCATTTTTTGCAGAAATAATTGAATTATATGAGGTTAAACTATTACTGCTGTACTACGCATAACATGGCAACAAGCTGGTGTCATTAACTGACCAAGTGTCATTTTCTCATCAAATCGAAATTTTTGAAATTAAAATGCTGAATTTTTTGTATGGAATGTATGTTTGTATATATGCATGTCAGTATGTATATTTTTTATAAAATGGTCCGATTTCCACGACTACTATTTTACAGGTAAAAGATAACGAATAAGAAAAATAGTATGATGAGGTTTGAGGGTCACACACCGAATTTTCAGAGTAAACAAGATTAAAAAGTACAAAATTTAAATTATTTATAGACATAGAACCGACTTTCTTAAAATTAGATGAATAATTAAAAAATAATATTTAAGTAAATAAACAAATTCTACAAGTAATTTCTTTGTCACTAATTACGATTCGAAGTTGGCGCTAATCACATTTATAATCTTTTTTTTATTGCCAAATAATTATTAAAACTAATTTGTTCGAAATATGTTATAAAATATTGCGGACTCGCTAACTCTTGTATGCAGGAAGCATATGAAGACACGGCGTTCATAAAAGCCTTTCCACACGTAAAGTACACAGTTTGAAATGGTTAATTTCCTTTGTGCTATTCATGTTCATATTTTCTTCTATTGAAAATACTTTCATAACATTTAATAGAATAATAACAAACTTTTCAACTAAACAAAAAATCCTTATTTTTCCTATAAATTTCCTGAGTTGGTTTTAATAATTCCTAAAATTCTTAGGCATTACTGGTTATTTTATTTTTTATTTGGCTTATAATAGATTCATGCACAGAATAAATAATACAAAAGTCCTAACATTAATGATACATCAAGAAAAACAATCACTGAAAAAATTTTTTTAATTTCAAAATATAAATAAAGCAAATTAAATCATCAGCTAAGTACACAAATAAAGCTCTTTTATACTATTTTTGGCTCTATACAATTTCTGATTATATTTAATTAAGCTATAAGTTTTATTTATATAAACTTTTATACGTATCCTTTTTTTCTCAGAGATTAAAGCTGACCATATAAACTTACTGTCATTTTTATTAATACCGTCATTTACACGATCAACATATTGGTTTACATACGTTTTTTAACTTCAAACAAATTCTTTTTTTTTTTTTTAACTTTTGAAATATATTTATTTTTTACTTTTTAAAATATTTTCCTGATTTTTGTATCTTCTCAAGTTCTTTTTTACCCCTTTTCTTGGATTTTACTATCAATTACAATTTTTTATACTTACGTTATCATTAGTTTTATAATTATGTACTCAATTTCTAGATCAGGTCTAAGATAGGCCACTATTTTATGCAAACTATTTGCAACTGTATATAATTATGCCCATCAAACATATGCTATATTCCAATTAAATTCAAATTATGCGTCTCAGTACTTTGTAATTTAAATCATATTGTTTAATCTATTAGACATCATTTCTATCCTATCAATTTAGAATATTTATCTGAACTGCTTGACGAAATGTCTAAAATTATAACATAACTGTTATGCCATTGTGGCTTGAAATTTCTTCAATAAGAACTTTTTATGTTATTAACACCACTTATTGGAATGTTTAATTATTAGTCTGTATTTACACCAGATGAATTTATATTTGAATTTATTTTTATTCTTAAAAGGATAAAATGTTTTATATTAATTAATTTCTGAAAAAAAATTTTTTTTCATCTTAATCAAAAGGAAAACTGATTTGGTTTTTTTTTTACATATTATGTATAAATTTAATTTATGTATATAAAAAAGTGAAGGTACCAAAGCTTTAAGTTAGTGAAATGAATAGAATTATTATGATTATTATTATTAATAGCTTTTGCCAACGACTGGTACTTGTATTTTTATACATACATTACAGAAATAAAAAATAATTCATTGCAAAATGACTAAAAGTTTGCATAAAGTAAGAAAAATTTTATATCAGCTATTTTTTTAATGGTTTAAATTAAATTAGCAGTTGAGTTATGAACAATTGGAAGAAAACATTGTTTAAAGTACTTTTTGCATAGAAAGTAATTTTGTAGTTTTTCTTTAAATTTTTTAATTTACATGTTCCATGCTATTTGTCAAAAATCTATTTTATTTTATCAGGTATCTTGTATAATACTTTTAGTTTTGAAATAATCTTTTAGTTTTGTTCATTAAGTCCATTTCATGTTATGTGGGTGAAAACTATTAAAATACGGGAAAAAATTAAAATTAAGACAAACGAGCTCTAAATTAATAATGGTGAAACATAGAAGCTTGTACATATTCATAAAATTTCATTGAGCATATTTCAAAAATATAAAAATTTTGTTAACTTAAATAGTGGCGATTCTAAACAATTTAAAATATGTTTCAACCAATAGTTTTAATTATTTATTTATTTTATTAACTTAATTTTTATTTTTTAACTTAATATTTTTATTATATTAAAGTCTTGTTCACGTCCAGAAAATTAAATTTTATATAATTTCTTGTCCTGAATCCCTGTTAATTATTTTTATTATAATTGTTATTTTTACAACAATAATAACATACAATAATAATAATAACGTAATATTAATTATTTATTATTCAATCAATTAAACTAAAAATATACAAGTGTTATATTCTCCATCAGTATATTTGTACATTGTTTCCTCTTTTATCCCAAATTAATAATAATATATATATATATATATATATATATATATATATATATATATATATATATATATATATATATATATATATATATATATATATATATATATATATATATATATATATATATATATATATATAGATATATATATATATATATGATTATTAATTTGGGAGCATTTTTTTCAGGTTTGCGAACAGCCAGTGGTCGCTTGGAGCCAAATCTGTTGAAATTCCGGTTTGTTACGTTTAAACATGGCCAAACACTACTCAGAATCATCAACACGTTCTCGTTTTTTGGTCAACAGTGAACAAACGCGGCAGCCACTTTGAACAGAGCTTTCTCATAGTCAAATGCTCATGCAATATAAAGATATTCTTTTGATATCTTTACGATATCAGCTAACTCATACAACTTCTTTTTTCGATGATTCAAAACGATTTTGTGGTTTTTTTTATGTTTTCTGATGGTACCGCCTCATTTGGACGTCCACTGCGTTTTGCATCATCGGTGTCTCTACGACCACGTTTGAAGTCAGCAAACCAACATTTTATTGTTGTTTCTGATGGAGCGGCGGAGTCCCCATAACACTTTTCATGCCATTGCTTCGCTTGAACAGTATTTTTCCCATCAAGAAGCAGCGTAAAATTAAAACACGAAATTGTCTTTGATCCATTGTTTTGAAAATAACAAAAGAAGCGTCACTCTTAACACAATAACTCACAAACTAATGAATAGAATATCTTGAAATTTTAACAGCTGTCTTTTGAAGGTTAGTATTAACTGGAAAAAAAGTGACTGCAATTAAACTAGCACCATCTATGTGTTATGCCCAGGAATTTTCAGTCCATGTATTATATCAATAAGTATGGACTAAACATTGCCATAAACATACTTTTATAAAATATTTTTCGCAAGAAGCATTTGATAAACAATAATTTTTATCGGGTAAACAGATGGGTGATGAACGACTCTAATTCTTTGAAAAAATGCAAGCAGTAGTATTTTTAAATAGGCGTTGGTTGTGTTATTATGTTGTATTTGAACAATAACCTATATTTGAATTTTTTTATCGAGAAAGTAAAAATACTAAAATTCAATTTTTGTTTTGAAGTATTTTATGTACGTGGCAGGTTTAAATTATTAATTTACGGTTTGTTAAAATAGAGTTTTCTGGAAAGTCGCTTTTAAGGTTAAAGTAAAACAACCATAACGGAAATTTTCAAATAAATAATGCCAGTTTACTGACACATATTTTATTGAACTATGTAGAAGATATGTTCAGAGATCATGTTTTCATTCAATATTCAAATTCGAGTCCATTATTTTTTGTTTATTGATTTATTTTTTTTATATCAGCTTTTCATACTCGATCTTGTATAGCCAAAAAAAAAATTAAATGCATTTTCTATTATTGTTATTTATTACCAAATTACATTATAAAGTGGTAAGTGTTTCTCCAAATGAACGTTAGGCGCAATTAACTTATAGTGGGAGAATAAAATTTTACATATTTATTCTTCTCAAAACATATTAAGGTAGCATTTTCAAAATTTTCAGTACACATCATATTTTTCATAAAAATCTAGGCCCACCAAACTTAATACATATAACACTTATAAAATTAAGCGGACCCGTGTTTAATTTATTGATTTTCCATATTCCTGGGTACGGGAGAGGATCATATTTTTCTTACAATTGACGTATTGTCTTCCTTGAGCAGTACGGGAGGAGGAGGTTTTTCACACAATATCATATTTTTCATCAATATCGCGGAATCTACATAACCAAGGACCAAAGTTTAAAACTTACAACACTGAAAAAAATTAATCGGAACCAAGGTTTTTCAATTTGGGATTTTCCACTTACTTGAGCATTACGGGAGAGAGATATTGTTTACACAATATTGACTTTTCTATCAAATTGATCTACGCAATATTGGATCTTCAAATATTAAACTTTTACTCGAATAAAAATTAAGCGAATCCGTGTTTTTGAATTTCTCAATTTTCTATCATAAGGGGGTGTCTAATCAAATTATAATGATGTGTTTTACGCATGATAGAAACACGCAATCTTTTGTATTAGATGTTAACTAATTAAAGAAGTGAGAAATTTGTATGCATTATACTTACCCGCTTTTCATAGTGTAAAATGGAAAAAATACCAAAGTTTTTTTATAAAAGGTAGAGTAAGATAATGTTTTTTTTTTTCAATCGAAACGGTTTGAAAAAATGGAAAATTTGTTTTTTAGTTTACGTCGCTTTCTGTAGGGTCTAGTGCAAAAAATATTGATTTTCTTTTTAAGTATGGGGGCGTGTTTTTTTGAATTCGATAATAAATTGTTTGATGGAATGAGAAATACATTCTTATAATGATTTTAAAACGTTAAATTTTCAAAAACATCAAATATCTTTTTTCTATATAAACAAGAAAGTTACAGTTTTTTGTATTCGATGTGAAATTTAAAAAAAAAAAAAAAACGGTAAAATTAAAAAAATTGCAAAATTTGAATTTGACTAAACACCTTCTGCGAATAGGTGCAAAAAATATTATCTATGTATATAATATATATTATTAAAAAAAAAAAGCCTTTAAAAAAATTTTTGTTTGTTAGGGAAACTTAGAAAAATACAAAGTGGTTTAGTTGTTTTTGTGTATACATAGATAAATAAGTTGATGAATAATTCCTTTTACGATTTCTTTGATAGTATGTAGCTGGTGACTACAAGCCACGTCATAATTGATAAATATAATTGATTCGAAACGAATATCTTCAATGGACCAAAAGCTGATCAAAATGCGTACATTTCTCGGATGCCCTATAATGCCTCAAGATTGTCAATTTTAATTTAAACATCTACAGTTTCCGTTGGAAATTTATTTACTATTATTATTCACTTTTTTTTTCTGGCTTCAGCTAGTTTCAGCTATATAGCCACTAACCAAAGGGGTTTATTATTTTTATACAACAACAGTACACAGTACTGCTAGGTGGTCACCCATCCAAATATAGATTGTGACTGCTGTTGCTTAACTTTATTGATTGATCTAAGTCTGTTTTTGGGTAAAATTATTGTGTATGCTGAAGTTTTACGTTAACGAAAGTTTAAAAAAGATTGGCATGCAGAAACTAGAACTAAGACATATAACGAAGCGATGTGAGGGCTGATTACTAGTTAACAAATAAAAACATTCTTAAGCGAATGGGCTAATCCATAGTTTCACATAGATTAAAAGTCAAATAATAATCCTTCGTGACCAAATCTTGTCATTCTATTGTAATACATATCATAAAAACAATTTAATTTTAAATAGATTTCATTCGAAAATCATTTAGCTTACACAGCAATCCCGTGGTTAATTTTTGTTGTTGCTTCTGATGGTTTTTTTTTTTTTTTTTTTTTTATCTGTAGGCTACTGAAAATGTTCATAGTTAAATTATGTATACAAAAATTAATTAATATTTTATTGTTTATTGCTAATTAAAATCATACGAACATAAACAATGGAGTAGGTGGCATAAAAAATGACAAACATTTTATAAAAAAAAATTGTTCTTTAGTTAACGAGATTGAAGTTGGCCATAATATAAATAAAATGCTTTGATTGAAATTTTCGTTAACAATTTATAACTTTTAATTAATATCACAAACCGTTTTATTAAAAAAATTGAATTTGATCAAAACAAACAACAAATTTTCTTCAAACAAATAATAATGTTTATTTTTTTTATATTATTATTATTATTATTATTTATTTTTATTTTTTTTTTAATGTTACAAAGAAGTAAAAATTTAAGAAGTAAAAGGAAGGAGAGAACAATAAGTAATTATTCGTTAAATTAAAGCGTTTTCAAAATTCGCTGCAGTTAAATATCCATTAAAATTAAATGAATAAATAAAAATGTCCTAAATTTGATTTTCTGCTTAAAACAAAAATTATGGCTGTTATAAACTTCAAACTTCAAATATTAAAAATTATATATATTAAAAATAATATTATATAAAATTAATTATATTATATTATATTATAATAATATTATATTTCATTATATAAAAATAATAATAATTTTAAAATTTCCATGTCACCATGTTTGTTACCGTACTCCTCCGAAACAGCTTCACCGATTTTTACAAAATTTTATATGCGTATTCAGTAGGTCTGAGAATCGACTACTATCTATTTTTCATACCCCTAAGTGATAAGGGTTGTTCACCCTTAAAATTTTTTTTTTTATTTTTGGACGAAATTTTTGTTTTTATTTTTTTATAATGTGGCATTAAAAAGAATATTCAACCCTAATTTTCACCCCTCTACGATCAACCACTATTTTTATTTGTTAATTATAAACTTTAATTTTTTTGGCAAGATTTTTATTTCTATTTTGTCGTGACTTAGAGTTAAAAAATTCATATTACTCTTAATTTTCACCCTTATACGATCAACCCCTAATTTTCGATCCCGATTTTTATTTTTTTCATTCTATTCACTGATCCGCAATAGGGTTGCAAGATCGGAATCGAATATAATAATTGTATTTCGATAAATTCTTATTTAGTTTATAATTTCAATTTTCTTTAATTATGATTTTTTTCTCAATTTATCTCCCGCCCTCGCCGGTCGATAACTGATCATAGTTAAAGGGAAAAAACAATGAAATTTAAAGGCTAAAGACGGGCTAATCACGATAATATTGTACACTTTATTGCGCTGAAAGATTTATCTTTAAATTTTTCAACTGTCATTATTGATAGTAAAATATGAATTGTAATTTTTGATGTTTAGGTATCAAGAATTATAATTCAAAATATATTCGTTATAAAGATTAATTTATTAACCTAAATAAAGCATACTTTCATTGTTCAAAACCCTTTCGGTTATAAGTACATCTCCGCACACTTATAGTTAATAGTTATTTTTATTGAACTAAAAAAATGTTTCCTGAAAATAATATGCATGCAAAACAACGTAATATATATTAAAAATAACATTATTCCCATTAATTAAATTTTCTCTTAACTTAAAACTAAAAGCAGTGCTTTTAATAACCACTTATTGTTCATATACAATTTTTTTAACCTTGTTATTCTAATGTTATTTTGTTCCCAAGACGAAAATACAAATAAAGTGTCAAACCATGTATTGTTAATATATTATCTACATTTCTTGAAAAAGTGTTTGTACCAAGGAGATATATATTTTTTCTCATTCCAAGTTTGTTCATCAGGAAAACTTCCGTTTGTATCAAATAGGTATTATATTTTGTTCCTATTTCGACTCTCTTTATCGCGAATACTTGTGTCTTGGATTTCCGAGATTGTCAAAAAAACTTGAAATTTATTATTGAAATGAAGACAATTTAAGATCTTTGCTAAGTATAAGTGTTATCCAGGATAGCTTGGTATGAACCAAGATATATATTTGTATCAAAACAAAATATTGTTTTTGTAAAATATTTTTTATATCGAAATAATCGAAAAGTTAAAAACTAGTAAAAACAAAATATGTCCACAACTAAAGGTTTCCTATACATACCAATACAAAAATAAGTTCTACAGGTGGCTAGAAAAAATGTAATTATCTGCGTTTTCTCTAATATATCGTCATTACCACTTGTTGCATGTTTTCATGCATGTCCTGATTCATTAAATAAACAACAAAAAATTCCCTCAAATGTGATAAGAAGAATAAATTTATATATAAATTCAATCATAATATCATATGATGACTCACTTAAATATAGGTTTTCCAAAATTATTGTTATTGTGTCAATTTTAATTAATATTTTTTTTTTTAAATAATTAATTTACATAATTTTTAAAGAAGTGTCAAATAACCTAAGCATAAATGAAACATTTTTAAATATTTACAAATTTTTATATAAGCTAAAATATACATTTTCATAGATAGCAATTTATAAAAATCGTAGCGTTTACGTATACTACTAATTATGAATTTCCAAAAAATTATAATCCAGGTGATCAATTTTAAAATTCTGAATTTTTAAGCGAAATATTTCGATAAATTTAAAAGAGATTATTTGGGTTTTTTCATTTTTAATACTATAAAAACCTTCTAATCTATCAAAAAAAAATAGAAGAGCTCTGAATGCAAAAAATTATAAGCTTTAAATCTTATCTATAAATTAGATATATGGATAACCTCTCGTTGTAAAAATCTATGAAACGATGTGGGTATTATAAATAGGCTTACATTTTCTCCGATTCTTCCTTCGTTCGAAGTTATATATATATATATATATTTATTATATATATATATATATATATATATATATATATATATATATATATATATATATATATATATATATATATATATATTTATTATATATATACAATAAATATATAAAGGAGAAAATGTAAGCCTATTTTCCAGTTAATATAACATTTTCTATTAATCTCATAAGAATATACATTTCCATAACATTTAATTAATTTTAACTTGTTTAGTTTTATAAAATTACGATACAGCCGAGAATTATTTTAATGCAACCCATTAATATTGAAAAAAAAATCAATAATAAAAATAAATAATAATAAAAAGGTTGAAAATCAGGAAAAAAGGTTTTGCGTGAAGAAATTATAGAAACCGACAACCAAAAACTTACAAAATAAATTCCTATCTAAAATACTTGAAGAAGGAGTATCATGAAAATAAAGTATCTAATATCACAACAAAGTCATACAAAAGTACCACACGGCGGCAAAATATACTGACAATGAGAAGATAATAATTTAAAGACTGAGAGCTCGTAGAAGATTTGAGCAACGATTTTTCTGTATGGCTGCAATTTTTCAGTGATAAATCATAGTATCCGAAGTATAGAAATCACGTACCGGCAGGAATCAATCCTGTACAGTATCAGATTTTATACATTTGAAAGGGGTGAGAAGTAAGCTGTGTTAAAACATTGGAAAACAAGTTTCAATTCAAAATTTTAGATAACAAAGGTTTTTTAAACTGAAATTATTTTTACAAGAATTTATTGATTGCCGTCAGAGAAAAAAAAATTCAGAGAAGATGCTTTTTAATATATTCAATAAGTTGTTTCATTTTGAAAAATACATTTTAAAATTCTTAAAAGAGATATTTTTACTTAAACTTAAAAGTAAATAATAATGTAATCATGGGCAATATGTACGTAGAAAAAACTTTTTTTATTAGAAATAATTTTTCAATTCTTTGCTAAGAGAGTAAAGACATTGTTAATTATATGATTAATATCACACTATCAGAGGGTGATTGAAGGAGTATAATTGTATGGCAGTGGTAGTTGTTGGCATAATCCTGCTAAGTAAAATTATTTAATAGAACTAGTAAATAATTTAATAGAAATATTAAGAAAACTTACAATTTTGCAGTATCCTGGGTCACTCTTTAAGTTTTAAATTCTTCTTTTTTATCATAACGTTATCAGTAAAGTAATCAATATTAAGTCGGATATGATAAAAAATCACCCTGTACATGTAAATTATAAAAATTTTTAAACGCTTGGTTTTTTATACACATAACATATATCCATTTATTCAGCTCTTATATTAAAATATCAATTGCGAATTATAGCATAGAAATAAATTAATAATAATATTTTCTTTTTTCGTAAAAAATATCAAAATATCTGCATTAATTTTTTTCACAAATTATTATTATTTTCAAAATTAAATATTTCCAAATTATATAATTTATTTGAATTTGTATGATATTTCTAGAGATAAAACCATGTAATATTTTCAATTAAATTTCTTGTTGAACGATTAAATTAAAATATTTTTAAAACCCTATTAACCTCTTTATAGCTTTATTATCTTTATTATCATGATAAATATGTAAAAATAATGTATAATTTTTTTGAGTACACATATCACCTTCTAATTTGGAATATATATATATATATATATATATATATATATATATATATATATATATATATATATATATATATATATATATATATATATATATATATATATATCTATATATATATAGGAGACTTTCTATAGATATATTTGAATTTGTATGATATTTCTAGAGATAAAACCATGTAATATTTTCAATTAAATTTCTTGTTGAACGATTAAATTAAAATATTTTTAAAACCCTATTAACCTCTTTATAGCTTTATTATCTTTATTATCATGATAAATATGTAAAAATAATGTATAATTTTTTTGAGTACACATATCACCTTCTAATTTGGAATATATATATATATATATATATTTGATGGTTTTCTTTCATTGCTATGGTTACGAAATGCTACTTTATCAATGAAATCATAATCTGTGAATGCTGTATGATTCAATTTAACATAAGTATTACATCGTATACACTTAAGTGTAATACAAGCCATTTTTGGCATTTATTTACGCTTTATGTACGGCTAGCAACATACGATTTATATGTATATAGAAATGACTTGACTAGTATACAATTCAATTTCTAAAAGTTGCCTTATCATAAGAAAAGTTCCTTATTATAGAAAAAGGTGACTTTAAAAGAAACTTACAGGTTTTCAAAGTTAGTTACATCCTTATTGTTTCAATGGTTATGTTCTCCAGATAACTATAAAGATAAAGTACTTATTGAAAGGAATCCTTAAATCAGTGACCTGTCTTTTCTCTATTAATAACTTAACACGGTAATTTAAGAAATAAAAATAAAGCAAAGGTTAGTCTAAAGTTCGAAATTGCCTACATTATATATCAATTCTAGTAAACTAGTGGTTTCACCCGCGTAGTTCCCATTGCTGGCAGTACATGGATAAAAAGCCTTTGTTATTTCCCGGGATAGTGTAGCTTCCCAACGGTGAAAAAATCTCAAGTCGATCCAGTAGTTTATTCGTTACATATAAGAATACATACAGATGTTTCCATTTAATAATATTAGTATATATATATACATATATATTTATATGATAGAACAACGCTTAATCGAAGTTAAAGAAAAACGTACTTGCATCAAAGGAATTATTTCGAAGGTCCAGTAACTTATAGTAAGATTGAAAATTCTCGGTCTCATACAAAACAAGAAGTTTTGTTTTTAATTTTACAAAACTGATATGATTTGCAGTATTTTAGATTTGTGATATTCTTGGTATATCCTGTTTTCATACGAACTTTAATTCTTTAAGAAATTTCCTTAAAATTGTTTATAAGCATATGCCTACTCGCTACCCAAGAAACTTTTTGTACAAATATTCTTAGTAAAAATAAGCCAAAAGCCAAAGGTACCTGAGGCAAATAAAACAGGAGATAATAAGATCCTTATATCACGCAGTAATAACTTTATTGCAATTTTTTTTACGCATAGATGCGTTTAGTCGGTATAACCTCAACGAAATAAAGTCGATGCCTCTGGTGAAGTCGTTTTATCAGTGCCGTAAATTTTATCAATAAAGTTATTATAAATGCACCGTTGTAAAATTTTGACCTACGCTTAAGAGTTTCATAGTTATCTGAATATAAAACATCTTGTTTATATTGGACATATGCTATTGTAGAAAATAATGAATATGTTAATTTGCATTTAGATTCTTTTTATTTTTCAATAAATGCCTCATGTAGCCATGCAATTGTAGAATGGAGACAGCACTGAAGGCGATAGCAGTATAAATTCGCAGCTCCTAATAACTTTCATAATAAAAAAAAGTCTTGATATTTTTGCCATTTTCATGATTCCCAGATATTGACATCCCCATAATACCAAAACTGATCTGGAGACATGCTTTTATTTTCTACGCGAAACATAATATCTCAATTATTTTCAAACAATATTAAAATGACACCCCGAATATTTCTAAGAATTGAAAAAAATGTTGTCAACTAGAATGACTATATAATATTGAAAAGATCATACTTAATACGTGGCTGTAGACATCTGTGTTTATGCCTTTGATTGAATATCCTCCTCCTATGACTGAATAGGTTTTTCAAAAATGACAATTTAATTCGTTTGAAACGTACTTATTTATGATTATATTATATAATAATATTGACAACGATTAAAATAAAGCCATAATTGTAGGAATGTAATTTTTACATTATCAAATTTAAATTATCAAACTATATATTCCATATATATTTGAAAATTTACACAATTTTTGTAAAACGATTTATTTTAATTATAGGTCTAGCTTTAAATACTAATAGTATTAGACAAGTATTAAATTCAAAATTTTCAACAACTTTTTGATCCTTTAAGTATACCCTATAGAATAAAAAATGTTTTAAATTAAATTTATTCGTCTCGTAATATATAGAAATGGTTGTAAATATGAAAATATAATAGCACTAAAAAATTGATTTACATATAAATTAAATACTATATATTTAACAAATGATTATTATTAAAATATACAGTAACGCGTAATATAATTCCAATAGGTACTTGCTGAGTGTGTTTGGTGATAAAATAAATAAAAAAAAGTATCAACTAGCTAGATGTACTCTTGGGTCTAGATGTATGTTGCATAGGTGCTGCAATTGTTTACTTTTTCCGTGTTTCAGAGATACAACTGAATATTCCCTAATCAATATTGATATTACTTTAAAATAATAAAATTCTGAAGAATTCACAGTTCCATCGACTCAAAATTATGTTTGTAGTTAACGTACATAAAATAAAAGGCACTTTTTTCAGTTCATCGTTCAGGTCACACAATCAAAATGCGCTAACTTAAGAATGGAGAAATTAAGAAGCTAGAAATTTTAAACTTATAATTCGCACAAAACTATTCATTTATTTTCTAAGGAAAACGATTACCTGCATATATTAAAGATCATGCGAGTATGTTTACATAAATTCATCCTCAAATATTTTATAAGAGAAAAGGAGTAAGGAGGGTATGAGATTCTAAAATGAAATACTATTAGTTGATTTCTGAACTAAACATCAATGGTGTTAAAATAAATATTGACCGATAATTAATTGTTTTCGTCACATTTATTAAGATATTCACAATTTATTGTTATCGAAAATTAATATTTTTAGTTTATGAGAAAATCAATTTAACGTTTGGACCTCCAAACGTTAAATTGATATTTATCGTTTGGTTTATTTTAATTTTATATTAATGTTTATATTTTATTTTCGAAATAAAATACGTCTAAATCAGTTACATGTTTTGTAAATACTTATTTCAACTGCAATGTAGTCATCTTTAGTAGAAATTTGCAACCCCTAATAACTTTCCCCGACCTGACGGTTGTGTTACAGTTGAAATATGTATTTTATATATATATATATATTATATATATATATATATATATTTCGATGAAGGAATTAGAATATTAGTTTCAAATTACCAATTTTATTATATGAGTTAAGAGTAGGCAAGTAGTAAAACTTATGTAATTCTCGGACAAAATTATCTCGCAAGTTTTAATTTAGACCACCTTACAAAAACGGTTATAAATAACAAATAAATGAAAGTTTTATCATTTAAGTTATTAAAACGAAAAATATTAAAACTTTTGTCTATGAATTACTTTTAAAAACAATGATCAATTTCCATATTGTATTTGTTATAATAAACTAAGGCTACAAAGCCTTGATCATCACTACTCATAGTAAATTAACTCAAACATATTCTGACATAATTTCTAAACTTTTTTAGTTTCATCTCAAAATCATTCTTTGATATTAGTCTGTTCTTTGACATCTGTAGTTAAAAACGTCACCTGGGTCAGAAATCCATTAATTAATATCTATCAAATTTTCATATTTTTACGGATAGATATCCAGTGATGGATTACCGCTTAGGCCTGTGAGGCTCGGGCCTAGGGCGGCACGATTTGGGAGGGCGGCAAAATTTTCAGAACGTTAAAATTTGAGAGCCGAAAAAATATACCAAAAATTAATTTTTAAATTGGTTCTGATTTTTTTTTTTTAATATATAAAAAATTTCCTATGGGCTGTAATTAATTCATTTTTTCATTGACTTTTCAATTTGAGAATGTATTATTCATATTTTGATGGAATCAATTATAGTCTATCGAATAAGGTGATTAAAAAGAAACAATCAAATTGATAAGCTTCTTTTTTATGCTAGAGTTTAATGAAAATTTTTGTGTATTATTTATTAATTATATTTAAATAAAAAATAGAGTACTCTCTAATGTTTCGCATTATGAGTCGTAATCAAAAATTTAAGCTTTATTTTAATAACAATTGAGAATCAAAATATATATAATTTTGCTGATCAAAAATGGCGGTGTATCAGACAGGGCCTAGGGTGGCAATAAGCTTAATCCGCCACTGTAAATATCGTTAGTTTTTAAAGAATTAAACTTTAAAAAAAATGTTAAAAATCTTTAGAATATTTTATGATACATATTGAACAGATCACTCAGTAATGAAACACTACTCACATGTGTAAATATTTTAATAACCTCATCAAAAGAAACACGAGTTTATATATATAAGAGTAAAGAACACAAGATATGCACGTAAAAGTATTCACTCCATCTTATAAAAGCAAAGCGTCAAAGCTGCTCTATAAAATTCATACAGAACAGACATATATAGGTTCAATTTTTGTAGTAGTAGTTTTGAGTTATATTTTATTATAGTGCAACTACAACTAAACACATCGAATACATATAGATATATAGTTTAATGACCCCTTTTCACTCGACAACACTGCTAGCGAATTACAGTTGTTATCATTTCAACAGAATACTGAATCAGAATCAATATACATTGAAATTTGCAATATTTGCATACTACACTCAAAATCATTTAAAAGCATAAAAGAAACGTGTCGCGATGAAACAAAAAAAAAAAAAATGCGACGGGAAAAATACCATTTGAATAAAAAGTAGAACTTTGCTGCTTGACCATAAAATATTTGATTGCATAACAATTGAAAAAATGTGGAAGCGACAATAAGACCATATCTTTTTATTTGAAACATATTAGTTTGGTTTCTCAACTCTTCCACCAAAAAAGGTAATGCATATAAAAACATTACGTTATCTTTTCTTAAAAAGAAATTATTGTTTTGTTTTGTATGGTCGAAGCTAATCATAAATAAAGGGGTGATCTGAGTATAAAATTTTTACATGAACGCAAGATATATTTGACCCATAAAAATTCATGTTTCATGGAAATTTCATGTGATGACAAAAAAATATAATCAATTAATTAAAAATAATCAACATTAACCTCTATTTTAGTCTTTGACTGTGGATTTGTTGTAGCGGCTCCATTCAAAAAACCGTTTTGTTTTGTTTCTGATTTTTCTTTTCAAATGCACTTATAACATACCGTAAAAAATGCTTTCGAAATTTCACACAAAAATTTTGTTTTTTCTTATGATTTTGCCTTCATTCAATTTATAAAACACAATAGTACGTTTTTTTTTATTTTTTTAAATATACAAATAAATGTTTCTTGTGTTTACTACTACGAATGGCGAAAGAACACTGCGTTATGATGATTCGTTTCAAACCAACTGATATTCGTTTATAAAAGCTACAACGAATATATAAAGCACAACATTGTATTACTCATACACTCATATAAGCACATATAATACACGAATAGAATGTATGTCTATCCTACTATGAACGAATGAGTTTAACACATAGAAACATACATACATATAGACTGTGTAGTAAAATATGGTGGAAGAGCTGTTGTACACTTCAGACGGCGCACATGGTAAACAATATAGTATATTTAATTTTTTTAAATTGAAACGTTTCAACGTTATACACAAAACAGTAAACTTAAAATAAAATCATAGTAAATATTTAAGGAAAATTTTCTTTTTGGCTATTACATAGCAACTGATAATAATAACTAAGAGTGGTAATTGCAAACATATCGCAAAAGATTTTTTGTATTTTAACTTGTTTTCTTATTGTTTAATTTAAGCGGCCATGGATCCATAGGATACAAAATAAATCGTGTAAATTCAGTTGTTTTTAAGTATTTGATATAATTAATTAATCTACAATAAGAATTACTTAAATTAAAATAAAAAGTAATAACCATTTGGCATATAAAATAATGAGCCCATATGGATACGGAGAGTTTGTAATTTGATAATGACTATTATAATTATTATATATGTCTTAATAAAGCAAATTCGAATTAAAACTGTGGTTAATCTAAAAATTTTATGAAACAATGTATAAAAGAAAACTTTTTCTTTTTAAACAAAAAACGGTTTTTTGTATTCAACCTTTTAGCTCCTATGGTTTATAAAGGAGGGCAAGGATTCAATAAATAAGATTTTGATGATTTTCGAAGTCAATTTACAGGTCTAGAATAAGTCTTCAAAATTTCAGGTCGCATTCGCTTTTCATTTTTGATTGATCTTCTGATTGGTGGAAGGTGAACAGGAAGAAGAAATATATACTAATTTGAATGAATACCAATAATTCCTATATCGAAACTTTTTATAACGTTATAAACTTTAGACCAATTTCAATATATCCTTAGATATTCATATTTATGTCCTGCATAATAGTAATTACAAGTAAAAAGAATACTTATTAAAATAACATTTTACGATGACTTATAAATATTACACAAGTGTATTATAATTCTTAATAAAACGTTTCGCCAATAGAGTGCGAGATATATACATCGTGCTGAAAACTTAATTATTTACAAAGAGATTAAGTAGTCTACAATTTTGAAAATATTGATTTCAAAATGAATTCAGATTTTTGAATTTATTTATTCGTATTCGAAAGATATACTCTATACTATCTTGATATTTCTTTTTCGTCCAGAAACACACTTTATGGTCGAAAATACCAAGCACAAAATTAAGAAAACAAAATTAGTCTAAACTTTTAAATATAGCTTAATTGACTTTTTGAAAAAAAAAAATTAATTATCCATATTTTAATGTAATTAAAACTTTACAATTCACAATACTGATAGAGTATTCACAAAATTTAAAAATAATAATTAATTATGAACACAATTGGGTTGCTGAGAAATAAAATTAATTAATGTGTGAGGTAACAATGGTACACTTTGGTCCGGAAACTATGTACGTGCGCTCCATACTAAATCTTAACATTTTCTTATTCTGATCTAACTTTTTATTTATTACGAGATCAAAAATTGTTTTGTTATGAAACTGAAAAATTATCTTTCGAATCATTTCAAAAAAATTTGATAATTGAAATTATCAAAATTTGTTCCTACACGAAAAGTTTTTCTATATTAAATGTAAAAACCATTTTGCCTAACATGTGGAATGTCCTTTGTTCTACAATATCAAAATTGCTTTTACAAAATTTTCAGATATCTAGTTTTTTTACATAACGAACAAAATTAACAACAATACAGCAGCCGAAAATTTGAAGCTTGTGGGAACAAATTTTTAGACGGCTTAAACCTTGATTGAAATTTAGAAATTAGTTGATATGCTGACGGACATCGGAATTACAGTGTTAAGTTTTTATTTGCTATCGTATTTAATACATATTTTTAGTATTTATTAATTTTAAAGGCTATTACAACTGAATATAGTTGTAATAAGCTTAGATTGACCTATAACAGATTTTCGGTATATAACATATAATGAAATGTTTGTTAAAATTAATTTCTTTGGTAATAGATTATCTCCTTACTTTTATTATAGCTTTTCTTTGGTTATAGCATTATGAGCAGTTATTTTATTAATATGCAGTCATTAATTACAATTCATGTGTAGCTCTGAAACAAAATTAACATTACTTTAAATTAAATATGTTATTGGAATAATATTTCTATTTTGGAATACTTTCTATCTTAGTATACCGATACCAATAAATAAAAATTTGAATAAAAGTTACTTCTGCCTAAAAAAGAAGATATAAAAATGTGAAAAATTCTGCGTTTTGAACAAAGTTGCCTTTATTATCGCAACGATACACAAAACATCGTATAAATTCATAAAAGTTTTAATATTTTTTGTAATGCCACCAAAATAAATGACTATATGACGTAAAGTATAAACAATCGAATCCATCTAGAAAAGTTTAACGTAGTAGAAACGTTAAGTATTGAGTATTGTGTATACTATACCCAATAGTATATACGATCTTCTAGAGACATTAACCATAGTTTGTATGATAATGTATATAGCTATATACAAAATTAATAAGAGAAAGTAGGATAAACAATACTGAAAATTTAGAATACAACTATCTTTATCAATTAGAGAGAATACACACTACGTAGTATATAGTATATAACATTTATAACAGAAATGTGTGTGCACAAAATAACAGAGAGCCAAATAATATCTCAGTTTTGTATAGTATTTTCAAAATAAAACGTTTATTATTATTATTGAATAGCGATTATGTAACAAAAACTTTACCATCATTGCAACTAAATTGCAAACTAAGTACAGGTTCTCAAGGACCTTATAGTTAAATTATCAATCCAAGCCTAATTAAAAAGAATTTTGTAGGTCTGAAAGATCATGCGTACGACAAACTCTATAGTCACGAAAAATTAGGACCATCAAACATACAGTAAGTTACAGAATTAACATTTTTTATAGTTAGAGACCAATTTACATACCGCCACCAATTGAGAAGTTTCTAACTGTTGAAAATATTAATTTTATTGTCGTTAATTGATTGTATAGTCAAAACAACAAATAAAAAAACACAAATGGTGGAAGAATTATTTCCACTGCTCAAAATTTGAATAAGAAATAAAATTTTTTCTACTCATTCCATAATTAATATACAGGCATCCAAAACCGGTTGTTTTATAAACGATTTCTGACCTATGACATCGTTACCACCTCTTGCTTGCTAACATTTACTTCAACACAGTTACTAAGGTAAAATATTGAATATTAAATTGTATATTACATACGTATACTAACTCTCATTATATTATTGGTACAAAATTTTTCGAATAATAATACATGAATATATATTTACATTTAATATTTGTTGACATTTTTGAAAATGAAAATTACGGATATTATACCTTTCATAGTATACTTTTAAATTCAATTCAATATGAACTGTAATGTCATTAACGAATATTAATGATAATTGTTACCAAATGTGTAACTCAAATTTTGAAGTCTAATAAATCGATAAATTTTAAAGATATTTATATTTATTTTGCTTATAGTCAGAGCCACCCCGATTTTAAATTAGGTCTTTATGGGAAACTCCAACGTATTTATAATTTACAGCGTGTATCAGGAATACGATCAATTCAATTATGAGTAGAATCAAAATTTCTTTGCTTTGAACCGATGTTCAAATATCAAATTGAAAATAAATTTTAAAAATATAACATTATTATATTGATAACACATTTTGATATGATTATCTTACATTACAAATTATCCATTAATTCATTTTAAATGGCAAACATACTAGAGTTATTTTTTTAACAATTATTCGTATAAAATCAATTTTAATAACTGTTCGTAATAATCTGGGAAAATTTCAAACAACAAAATGGAAAATTTAGCACTATAAATAAAGCAAAATTTTATGATAAACAAACTAATTTAAAATTCAAAATTCAAAATTCACTTGTTTCAGATATTATTGTAATCATTTTTCAGATCAGTGAAAGATATTGTTTTTTAACTTCCCGCTAAGAAAATTAAAAATTTTCGAAAATCGGGAAGTTATTGATTTTATCCCGTTTTGCAAAAATCGTGTTTTTATCAGATCTTGACGTTGTAAGGTCCTTGAAAACTATTTTGACGGATTCTATGAGGGTGTCACCCTGTCTGTATGTATGTGTGTGTGTGTGTATGTATGTGACCCGCTTATAACTTTTAAACGGCTTGACCGATTTGAACCAAACAAGTGGCGTTTCAAAAAGAATCACAAAACTTAGATTTCTTGAAACCGATTCGATACCAGTGGATTCCAAGAAATCTCAAAAAAACTACGAAAACAAAATTTTCAAAAGTGGTTTTTTTGGAATAACTTTTAATAGGCTGTATCGATCAACTCCAAAAACTAATCAGATCTTAACCTTGATAAACCACGTCGATCACTCATACGGTTAAAATCGAGAGATATCGTAAACGAAAAATTTCTAATGAAAGTGTTTTTTTATATAACTTCGACATTTCTTTTCAGTTTGTTTTTGATGATATAGAATAATTATTAAAGCTCTTAAAACCGCGTTGATCCCCGCCAAGAACTTAAAAATCGGTTGATTGGTTCGAGAGATATCGTTAACGAAATTTTCGGTAACAAGTGTTTTTTTAACATCAAAGCTCAAAAACCAAATTTGTAGCTCAAAAACATTGTATAATGTTAAATTTTAAAGGCTTAGGTATGAAATTAGCGGGAAGTTGCAGGGATGGCCTTTAGGGTCAACCGTTTCCCATTTTTTTTTTTATATTATAAAAATGCTGACCTACTGAGTATTGATAATTTTATACTTTTCTGTGGAACCATAAATTTAAAAAACTTGATGTAATACGTCCATGTAAGAAACAAAAGCTTTGAATATATTATGAGTTTCTATTTTTTTTTTTTAACTGGGTTAGTAAAATATTTAATTTTCTTTATACCCTCATTAATCATTAAACACCGTTGTTTTGTAAATCTTACAAAGATTTCATAAGCTGCCATTCAATAATTTTATAGATTTTCATTTACAAACTTTAAATATTTCATGTATATAATAAAGTATTTGGACTTCGATGATATCGATCGCAAGTGGCTCAAATAGTAAACAGTTTACGATAATCTAAGAATTTTTTGGCGTAGAATTAGTAATCATTACCATATTTTGTAACAAACCACTGTGAATCGCATTAGTTATGTATTCGTACCCCTTAAATTTATACCCAGATTTGTTATACTTATTGGAAAAAAAGTGTCAAATTTCACTCACTACACATTTTTTCACCACATGAATTTTACTAAATTTATTCAAAAAAGCATGAGCTTTTATGAAAATTTGTGAAAAATTGAAAATTGGAAAACTTGAAATTCATTTTGATTAAAAATAATTTTCTTTTTATCTTTGTAGGGTGTTGGAAATTACGTTTCGGCGAACATACAAAATCTTAACTTTCCTACATTCATGAGGTTATAATAAACGTACTTATGAATGGTAAAATAATTGAAAGATGTTAAATATTAATAAATGTAAATATTATTTGTTATTCATTGATGTTGTTATTCATAATAAATTATTCATAAAAAGTAATATATAAATTTAACAAGCAAAACACATACTCAAGTCAGTCACCTATGAACAGTTACCAAAAAGTCACCTCTTAACAGTTAGTTCACCATTAACTATTCATTTTTCACAACCTGGGAATTGTATGTTGTACCGAAGTATTATACAAATAATCACCCTTATTGATTTACAAACACTTCAAAAATCCATATTGGATTTTTCATAATGGGTAACTTAACAGAGTGATATTATTTTTCAATATGATTTGTATTGATTAGAATAATTAAAATCTAAGATATGTATTAAACTTGTCTGTCACCCGTCTGTTTACCGGATGAAAATTTTATTTGCAACAAATTCTACAGTTAGTTTTTCAAAGATTCCCGCTCCAACGAAATTTTTAATTAAGTATAAATTAAGTATTGAACATTTATTTATTTGAATTCATTGGCGATACTTTTCTTTTGTTGGAGCATTTGAAAAACAAAATTTCAGCATGTTTGTTAATAAAAGTACTAACAAATGTTGCTTTATTATTAAAAAGTAACAAAAAATAAATATTTTTCATAAATTAACACAATTTTTTGTCTTAAAATAACATTAAAATTAAAATTTTATCCATTTTTTTTATTCCTGTAAAAACATTGCGTTAATTAACGTTTTGTAAGTTTAATAAAAAAAAAACAAAACATTGCCTGTCATTTTTGGTGACGTAATACCGGTATATAATATTGAGAATACTGAAAAAGTACTTTGAGACCATAACCTTTCAAATTTAATACAGATGAGAATTCCGTTGGGTCACAAAGGCAAGACCTAGTGAAAAAGCTTTCAAGCAAAATTGTAGAGCATAAAATTGTGTTAATTTATGAAAAATATTTATTTTTTGTTACTTTTTAATAATAAAGCAACATTTGTTAGTACTTTTATTAACAAACATGCTGAAATTTTGGATGAAATTTTGTTTTTCAAATGCTCCAACAAATGAAAAGTATCGCCAATGAATTCAAATAAATAAATGTTCCATACTTAATTTATACTTAATATAAAAATTTGATGATTAATAAGTTTTATTGTCTTTTTTGACTATTAATAATAATAACGGAATCAGCTTGCTTAAAAGCTTTCACACTATTGTGAACTGTTTTATAATTTGATGCTTGTGTAATTATTACAATTAAACTCAAACTATCAAGCAAAATTACTGAACATGACTTTACTCCTAAAGTTTTTCATATCTCGAAAATACTGAACTAATTTGTTTTACTGATTCATCTATAGCTGAAAATAAAACAATACCATTTGCACTTCTATACTAACCTTCAATGGGGTAGATTGTTAAATCAAAAGCAATAATTTTCGATCTTAGTATTTATATCAATATTATATCCCTCCAACATGATGATTGGATTATTAATTTTCTTTAATTTTAAATGTTGTTAAATAATTATAGTAAATTTTGTTTTGAGAATAATATTAGGAGGATAAATAAATTGCTAATCTTTTTTTGTATTTATGAGAGTTAAAATTAATGTCATCTGCAAGAAACAAAAATAATTTTATCTCAAGCAAATCCCATTATCGTGTTCTTCCTTACCATTTTTAGTAATTTTAAGTTAATGTATTGTAAATAATTTTTTTTTTTCATATAGATAGCATTTTGATAATATTTTGTTTACTCGTCAGTTGTACGCCCTAAGTTTTATAATTATTTCTACAAACAAAAACGTTCGTCCATTAATTCATTAAAATAAAATATTTATTTTACATGTTTCATTTATTTATATATTATCACTCATTTATTTCAACAGTTGTTGTACCCAAAAGGCAATTAGATAATACTCAAAACATTTAAACCAAATTATATACATATATATTTTATTTTTCGTTTAATTTTTTTTAAACTCAATGTGATTACATTATTAGAAGTTTATTTGTAGTTTAAGTTTGCCTTTTTTGTTTGTCGTTAATTCGTACCTCAATGAATTATTCCCCTCTTATATTAATCCTTCATGCAAAAAATAATTATATTGATCAAGGAAATGATGATAAAATCAAATTTTATAATGATCCCAAAATTTTCTGAGAAATACGTAGACAAACATTAATTCATATAAACAAATATACATATAGATAATATCACTTATTTATAAGGCTATTTAGACTAACAAATAACGAATATTATACAGTTCGAATAATGTTACATTTATAACACAGTTCGATAACTTCCTTTTATGAAAGTCGATTAATATACATTAATTAACCTTTTTCTAATACATAAATTTTAAGTAAACTACACAAGAAATTTTTCAGTTTTTAATGTATTTATGTTTCAATAACGACAAAATAAATTTAAATTATTATTATGATATTTTTTAACATGAAATATTATATTTATCATGTCTTAAAAAAATTTTAATTCAATATCTTACAATAAATCTGTGATACTTTTGACTACTTTTGGTGTGGCTTTTTAAAAGTAATTTTTCCCACTATTTGTATAGAATATTATTTGCCAATTTCCAATATTTTTTTAATTTACAATGTAATCTGTAACTATAAACACCAGTAGTATCAAATAAATTTTGTAATTCTATTATAATATCTTAAGTAAAGCCGAAAAAATTGTTACATTACAGTTTATTTTGACTGTTAAAAACTGAAATATATTAGTAGAACGTATGCAAATTAATAAGCTATCAAACCATATAGTTTTTACCTATTATAAATATAATGGATTTTTCCAAAGTTAAGCTCAACATAATCGATTTTATATAGTTCTAATCATATTTCATCATATTTCGAATCCCGGCTCGACCGACGAGTAAAATTAATTTTTTTAAAATTTTATTAATTTTAAACCCAACCCAACCCAACAAAACAACACAATAAAGTGAATAATATTTTTCAAATAAAATTTTGTTATTATAATTGTATAATTTTTTATAATGTAATGATATATTTGTTTAATATTTAAAGTCATTGGAGTGGCTAAGTGTTAGCGTGCTGGACTCGTCTTCCGCCTCGACGTAATATAATTTCCAAAAAACACAATTTAGTAAAAACACAGATATTTTCATTAATTATACAGGTCGACTTGATAGTCTCCTTTTTTTGGAATTCGATTAATAATCAATAAAAATTGATGAAAGGTATGTATCGTTGACTTGTACATTCAGTAAATAATACACCATTTTTAAATAAACTGCTCAAGAAAATTTTTTCCCCGAGAAAAATACAAAAAGAAAAATTTTCCTTTCTAAAAGCTATTTATTTAAGACTTCATTCAATAAACAAGCTTGAAATAATTTTCAAACGGTAAGCACACACATACAGTATGTATAGATACTTTAGCATACAAAACAAACAATCATTTGTAAACAGTTTGAAAAATATATAACATAAAAAAGAGACATAAAATATAATGTTGATGCCACTGTGATTAGTGACCTTATTTTCTCTAATATTATAGGTTAAAAGATACATGTACTGTGCTAAACTTTTATATTACGAATATACTGCTACTAAAATAAAGAGCTATTTTGAATACCTAATAGTCATAGAACTTAAAACTAAAAAATTTAGAAATGCCGATGATGCAATAAAAATTGGCTACGAATAAAACTTACGTATTTACCTAATAGTACGTTTGGATTAATTTACCAAAAGGTAAACGCTTTTTATTTGTTTTCTTTTTATGTTTGTTTCTATAGTTTTCTTTTTTCAAAATTACCAACTCTTGACCAAAAATTTAGTAAATTTTATGGACAGTGAGAAAGAGGACTACAATATCTATTTGTTTCAAAAAGTGGTACAAAAAATAAACGACACCATCTGGAATAAACTGTTTATGATGAAGTTTATTAAGTAGAAGTTCTAAAATTGAATTCTGGAATATTATTTTTAAATGTTATAATAAACAAAATTTATATAATTTTATTTTATTAAGGGGTTATACGCAGTTGCGAGGCTCAAAAATAACGTTTTTTTACGATTTTTTTGTGGACACAGCTTTTATTTATTAAGTACAAGTGATAGTAATTCTGAAAGAGCACACTTTGAAGAATATAATTGTGTATTACTCCTGTCAAAATATTGATGTGCACCGCCTCTGCAGATGATGTCCCGAACGACCTCCAAAAAAAGGCGCTCGGCGGTGAGCACGATTTCGTCGGTTTGGATTATTTGAAATAAAAAAAAAAGGTGAATTCTTTTAAAGGATAAATAAATGCAGGTATTGAACGAAGGAATAAACAAAATTTTTATTTTTGACAAAATGGTAGCAATTTGAAACAAAATTTTCGTTTTCGATGAAAATTTTCGCTCTAAATTGTCAAAAAAAATAGTAAAAATTTTTTTACGTCTTATTCCTTCGTTCAATACCTGAAGAATATATCTAAAAAGATTGTGTTAAAATTTCAGCCCGATTAGTTGAGCCATTTATGAGAAATCTTGCTCACCGACTTTGAAATGACAGTTTTGAGATAAACGCGTTTAAAGTTTCAGAAGTAGTTTACACATAGGTAAATTTTGTTTTTTTAAACTAACATGGTATCATCGATTCCAGGGCCATAAGAAGGACCTCGTGTAGGATCCTTAGCTTCCAGTAAGTCCAGCTGGTGTTGTCGTCGAGCCATTCTTTCTTCGCGCGTGCTCCCTAGCGTTCTAGCGTCGGAGATCATCACACGCTCTGCGTCCTCTTTTTGAGCATAATCATGAGCTGCGGAGCCTAATAAAAGCCCTGCTACACTCATAATGTGTAACAATGATGTTGTACCTTCATTATATGTTGCAGCTGCAATGTAAGCCGCTATTTCAACAACTTTAGAGCCACATGGAACAATTTTCGGACTTATTTTCCAGATTAGCTGATTGTAACTCTCATTATTATTTTGTGTGAATCCACCTACACATCTTTCCAATAAATTTACGTTGCTAAGGTTTTCATAAATTGGATATATAGCTTCGGCAACATCAGCTGGTAAAGCTGGATAATCATGGGTGTAAGAAGATAATGTATCTGTTACTAGCGCTTGCTGCCAAGTACACCATGAACTTTCTCCACCTGGGCACATTTCGTGTTGAGGATTCTCATTGGTCGAACAATAGTGATAATAAGTTCGGCAAATTGCATTATACATACTGTCCACAGAATCATAATTTCTTTTTATTGCCAAACCGTAATAAACTGTCAGCTTATCTATTAGCTTAGCTGTGAGCTTACCTTTACCAGAAAGTACTTTTTTATTAATTGTTTTTCCGTCTTTTTCCATTGATTTAGTCTTATTTTTTACTAGGTTGCGGAGTCGTGAGCCCATCCTCTTTTGAACATGCACGATACATTCTTTTTTAACAATTTCATAGTTATTATCAGGAGCCCTACTTTATATCGCTCTGACGTGGCCTTACAAATTCAGGTACATCTCCGAAATTATTTATCGGATTGACTTCAAATTTTCAGAGAATATACTCAAATATAAGTACATTCCGAAAATGAAAAAAAAAAAAAAACGATTTTTTGAAAATTCTAACTGCGTATAACCCCTTAAACGAAATTATCTAAACATTTTATTAAATTATGAGAACGAGCAAAGTATGCCGTTATTTTTTTTCAAGCTACTCCAAATAATATTATTTATATTTCTTTCACATATTGTTTATACACGTTTAAAATATGTCTCATCATTATTTTATATTTTGACAATTTTTTGTTTATTGTTAAAAATTATTTGATGCTTGTTGTCATTCCAACATCATATGGTGTTTCGGATATGCCGCCTAAAAAGATGCTCTTTATTTAAAAATAGTCCTTTGGTACAGCAATGCCACCCTAATTTAATGCAATTGGGAGGAAATTTTTGTAACTCCAATAGTATTTTTATATTTTTTAAGAAATTCTTGTTTTCGGTCATCTTATTACAAAATTTCTATTACTTTAAATATTTGCAATAAACCATTATAGACGTATTTCTAATGATCAGTGTTACAGCGACAAATATGGCACTTGCACCTCGTTTTTAGAAAAACGATTTTAAAAGTATTTTTATTATTTAAAACAAACAAACATTTTGAAATCAGACAACCGAAAAATTGTAATGTATATCCGCTGCACCATTCGCGTTCAATATTTCTCTCTCAAATGATAAATTGTATTTGATCCACGTACCACAAATCATAAAGTAATTAAGTATACGTTACAATCAATTACATGCCTACATATTTTGTACAAAGCGTTAATGACTCCATATAGCTAATGCACACTTCCAACCACTGAACCGGATTAATCACTTGCGTCGTTACGCACGGCCATTATTTTTAATTCGTAATAAAACATAAATAAGCTTTATGAAATATTGCATAGATTTCCCAGAATCTAGCGTTTATTATAGCTTCCCGAAAATTTCGAGTCGAGAGCCAGAATAAAAATATATATTGTTCGATGTATCTCCTTAATCGATCTTCTCTTATATTACATCTTCTCTTATGGAAACCCTTTACACTACAAGAATTTAGAAATTTGCCATTTTTGAACCATATTGAGGGACAAGTAACACCACACGAAAGTAGAACCAAAAGTTTTAGAGGCGTTTCTTTTTCAAAGTGAACGTTTGACATTCATATGTCCGAATTGGAACAATATAGTTATCAAAAACTTTAGTTTTAATAGTTCGAGGTAGGTTAAAATTAAATACATGTTGAATTTCATATTCGCATTTCCTTAAATTGTCTTACTAAATAGTTCTTATACGAAATCATAAAAAAATAAGTTGTCGAAAATATATATTTACTTTTTAGTTATTTTAGTATTATTATTATTATTATTATTATTATTTTTTTTTTTTGTTTTGTTTGTAAAATTTGGTTTTTTTTTTATGTAAAATATGTTATTCATCTGACATTTTTAAACGTTAGTTAGACCACAATTAATCGTTTTTAATAGCTCTGTACTTCAAAAAATATTTTATTACCGTCAAATTATGTAGGGCGAACGATATAAGATTGTTTGATAAGACAATTCAACAATATTATCAACCACACACTTTCCCATCCTTTTTACTCCTCACTCAAAACTCTGAAATGTTGTATATTGTAATATATACCGAACAGTAAAATTTATTAGTTACGTCAAATAACGAATATTGTTTCATTACTCGTTCAGTGAGTTAATTTTACTTAAATATATAGGTACCATGTCTTTGAGATTTACCTCATATTAAACTAATTTTTTTAGATCAAGATACAAGTTTTAAAAATGTATTATAATTTAAAATTATGGTGCTGGTGTCTGAAGGTAAATTATCTCATGTATGCAGCTAGAGAAATTATTATTTTGTTTTTTATGCTTACTCCACTAGTTTTTTGAAAATTATCGTAACTCTCGCATTTCTCTTTCATAAGAAATGTACAATTTTTTTATTGCTTTAAAATAATTCAATAATAAAATTAAATTGATATGAAATTAGTATGACACATAATAAACATGTGTCCAAACAATTGAAAAATAAAAAATAAAGCAATTTTTAGGTTGCCCGATCGATCGAAAAGTTTTCAGCTCTCAAGTAAAGAAAACCTCTTTCATAAGTTTCAAGTATAATAGATGAGAGAAACAGTTCTAGCGGCTTATTTATTCACTTAGGAAAATCACTTGTTTAAAATTTTGTAATTTGAGAGTATTTGAGTGAATATCATTTCATAAGGGATACTCGAGAGACATTTGATCATTATATCCGGTAACGACTACCCAAAATTGAGGTGTAATCACCACGCAGTGCGATGTTATGAGAAAACAAATTTAGAATAAAATGCATCCTTGGTTGATCTTCGCAATTAGTAACATCATCTTCTACTCAATAACACTATCGGTTAATAGCATCAGACTTCCTGAATCTGATGTGTAGTAATTGTTTAACATCCTGATAAACGCTATATTATACAACACCAAATATTTCAATACGGTAAACATTTGGTTTAACTGCGTACATAAAGTGGGTTTTGGTTTAACTGGTTTAATATGGATGATGACTCGTATGTTCAATGTTGTGGTTAACTGGATTAATACACGAGCATTTCAAAATTACTGGGTTCATCTATATGTAAGAAGTCATCACCTACATCTAAAAAGAATAACAACTACGTTTTTGGAGAAATAATATCGCCTATCATATATTGCCTGGGTGTTGTTCCGATAACTTAAGGTAATTCCATGTATTATCTGGAGATGCTTCGAATAATGCTGCTCACCCCCCAGTTTAACGTACATCGTTTACCAGATGAATAAATAACCAAATATCCTTCTAACATACCTGTAATTGAACAATATTTTAAAGGAATAACCCAGGTGAACATTGTAAAATGAATTAACCTTTTTAATAATACTCGAGTAGCATTGATCCGAATTTGCATAGTGTTTGGCCGAAATTCATCTTCAATTTATTCATGTAAGTAGCTAAATCTACCGTGACACTAAAGTTTTCATCGGTTGTTATGTAGGTTGTAGTGGATACTTTAGCGTTTGAAAGCTTAAACTTAACGGTCATACTATCAACATTTTAATTTACAGTGTTTATATCGTAATTATACATTTTTTTATATTTATTTATCTTGCTGTTATTTTTTTTTTTTTTTTATTAGGATAATTTTTTATTTATTTTTTTTATTTTTACAATTTTAGTTGAACAAAATATTTTTATGATTGAATACACTTGTTATAAATTTTCAAAAATTTTTTAAAGTTAAAATAAATAATATATATTTTTCAGATATTCTCTAATTTCATCCATTCTGAATGACTTCCATGTATTACACCTTTCCGAGGATTGCGGGAATATTGATATCTTGTACTCTGTACAAGAACTAATTGCACTGCAACCAAATAAACAGTGTTTTAAGGTATAAAGGGGGTTTGTTTCACCAACACACACACTTTGATATACGTTTAAATCGAGATCGTTATAAATATGGATTAAAATTATTTCCATGGAAATATCTATTTAAAGCATTCCTTATGGTCTTAACTAGTTCCAGCGTGACAACGAAAGCACCGACAGTACGTAAGTATGTGTCTCGACTCAAAAATCATTAGGAATTGAGTGGTAAATTTTGGATGTAGGACTAGATGTATGATGTTACTAGATATTATTAATTTCCAATCTGACTATCGTTGAAAAAATTTAAAGTAGTTTAGTAACTGAAAAGTCGGTCAAAGAAATTTTGTGATGTCCACTTGAAACACCATTTCAATTAAAATTCCCATTAAAATTAAAATCTCTTCTTTAAGATTTCTTACATTGGGGAAGTTTATTTACCGCAACACACCGTAAGCCTTGCAAATTTTAGAAGCCAATATTGAAGAGTAAATTACTAATTTGAAATTAGATATTTTGCATACTCGATACTGTACAATCATTAAAAAAAATTTAATTTCTAAGATACTTGATATAAAGGGCTAGTGATAGTGCGCCAATATGTGCTTTAGTCCTGCAGATAAATACCATCCTTTTTATGATGCTATGATACATTATAACGTTGAACATAAACTTGGAAATCGTTGGAGGAATAATTTTTAAGTGAAATATTTCTATAATTTTAATGAAAATAAATAAGTAAATATTTAGTTTTCAAATATTTTATTTGCTAATCCACTTTTTTATTAAAATCATATGTTACATGTTTAATCCATTTTCAAACACAACACATGAAATATTTCTATTAAGTTTTTATAATAAGTCAATTTACATTCAGAGTTATTCGTGATTGAAAACGTGAATTTTATTATCACAAAAATATGTTTTTGAACATGTTTTGGTATGTCTTAAAACTACCCAGCATACATTCAAATCAGAAATAATTAAAAACGAATCTTTTTTAAAACTTCCTTAGATCTTGTAGAAATTAAAAGTTTTGCTTTGATTGTGATTTATTTAACACAAAGAGTAGCAATATAGCCCCTCCCCCTCAAAAAACCAGCCCCAAAAATCAAGTATTTTGATTTTATTATATGTTTGAACGCAATTATTCCTTTTTACCCTTTAAATTCGGAAATTTTAAATAGACTAATATAATAATTATAATAATAATAATACTTTATTGTATGAACAGTTTACAAAACTACAAAAAAAAAAAAAAAAAAAAAAACAAGACATTAAATTTTAAATCATATTATAAAAAACCATATTGGGTTGATGACCATTAAGTCAGTTTTAATTTTGGTTTTTGATGTTTTTAGTTCATTCAACACGAGTTTAGATCTTGTTTCATTATAATGATTCTGTTGGTGTTCATGAAGTATATGGATATTATTTTTTACAAATTTGATGTACTCATATACATATAAAATATGTAAAATTTAGATCTTAAATTTTTGAAATAAAGGTCTTCAATACTAACATCCTTATAATAAAAAGTACCCAAAAATAAAATTCAAGAAATGAAATATTATTCTTTGAAATCAAATGAATTTCAACTTACATTTTTCTTACATAATGTTATATACACGTAAGAAATATGTATGATTACCTATGACATAGAATTCTGATAATTTTATATCTTCAACAAATGTATAGTAAAATTGGACAGAAGTACGCACTGTATATGAAAAGTTCAATTTTCGCTTGTTACTAACAGCGAATGTATTTCATTTCAAAATATTAAAATTGATAATCGAAAATATTATGTTTGTTTCAAGCCAATACATTGTGTTGTAACACATACGTTATTGTTTTGTTTACGTTATATTGTTTTGTATACGTTATACGTTAGTGAAGATAACAACTAACAGAGCTAATTGTTTAGATAATCGACTTATGCACGCGTTCAAAAAATATCCAGGCAATACAATTATAACTGCGTATATAATAATAAGCATTGTGATTATTAGCTTCATTTGATAAAAAATAGTGACGAATCGAAACTTTTACGATAAAAAACAATTCCAAACAAAAGTTGTTTGGAAAGTTTGTTTGAAAAAAAAAACAAACAAAAACAGACAAACATTTATTGTTTTCGAATTTTCCGTCTATTTTTAGTTCTAAGGTTGAGTCATGGATCGATTGGACCGATTTTTCTCATTCACGAACCCAAGCTTTTAAAGTTTTTTGGCCCAGAATACGCTACAATATATCATCTCACTATGACCGTTCGTTTTTAAGTTATCTTCATGACATACGAACGGGCGGGCGGACAATTGGGAATGAACTTATTAGGTGAATCTAAGTACGCCTAAATCAATATTTTGTTTGTGCGGTCAATATTTTTTATCGTTACAAACTATAGACATAAGATCGCCTATTCTGAAATCAACGAAAGGTGGAAACTGCTTATAGTAGGAGCATGCAATTTCACATACCTGTTCTTCTCAAGACTTGATCGGGCAATAAGATCGGGAATTTTCAAAATTTTCATTCACAAGGAGTGGGGAAATGGGAAAGTTTTTACAGTACCGCTCCATATCTACTTAGCTTAGAGCCTTCAAAAATACACAATATATTCTTCAATCAATTCATACTTACATATAATCATCATAAAAATGAAGCGAAAATATGTTTCTAAATTTTGTCCATATAATTTCATAAATGTTCAAAGATTATTAATGGAGTATTTTAAACTAAATTCTTATTTGCATATTTTTATTTTGTTAGAAAATCTTTACTAATGTAACGTGTTTTATTTACTGTAACATTAAGAAATTTGTCATAGTAATTTTAACAGATTATAAAAGCAAAATATTAGAAAAGTATGTTCTGGCCCTATAATATATTTATTAATAAGAATTCACCATAGAATACAGGCCCAAATAACAAAAATAAATTGATTATGAACGCAACGCAGCTTACAAAAATCTCATGAGACATTAAAAAACATTTAAAATTCGTATGCCCGCTAACAACGTTCCTACTACAAAGTATATCATTTTTTGACAATAAGTATAACAATATATTTCGAAATCAAATATTAATATTACTTTTTAGATTATTGATAAATCTACATGTTATGTTATATTATGTTGTAACTTTCAAATGAAAGCGAGAATCGGAAAAAAATGGAGTAAAAATAATAATATAAAGATATATTCTTTGATATGTTTGATAAAGTTATATTCTTTGAACCATGATATTAATCATGTAAAATTATATATTAGGGCGACAAACCGCCAGATTTAGGAATTCCATTATCAATTCCAATGTATCAATTCCAAGCAATTATCAACGCTTCTAAAAAAGAAAGCTAAGATAATATTGTTTTTGAGTGATGAACTTATGCAAATTATTTACTAAAACAATTTTTCGGTTGCTAAAAAAAACAACTCCAATAAAGCAATAAACTTAATATCCGGGAATTTGGTGTGTTAAACACACCAAAGTCTGAACTATTGAACTATTGACTAGTGAACTATTGACTATCTGTTTGGCAACAGATAGTCAATAGTTCATTCATCGTATTCAAGATTACCTAACTGTTAAGTAGCCATTTATTTCTCCTTAAAAGATAAGTATACTACAATGAACAATTTAATCAAGCCATCTAAATATCTCTTTCCCTTTATGTGAAAAAAATAACAATAAAGCGTACATTTATAATTATATAATTAATAATTAATATTAAAGACTAATGATCATCTAAAAACTACCAACCGTAAATTAAGTACGTATAAATAAATTAGTACATTTTGTGGGTGGTCTCACAAAAACAAATTATAAATTTTTTTGAGCAAACACATACTACCCTATGGTGTAATAACTACAATTATTCTTCACAAACACCTAACCAATAAATAATGTTTAAAATCCATTTTATTTGAAACGATTTCAAAGTTTTATTTTTAATTTGAAATTCATTGAAATTTTTCACCTTATAAAGAATTAAAAGATGTAAAGATTGAATAAAGATATAGTAAAAAAATTTGTATCAAGGTATAGAATGCATGATGCTTATGATAGTATATTCATTATAATTTCCAACTTATGAATATATATATATATATATATATATATAGCTTGAAGTTAAAATGTTGTTTTTAATTCAAAGATACAAAAATTAAAGTAAATTAGCATGGTATAGAAGTAATTATGCATAATATTATTTTAAAGTTTAAAATTTCCATCCTGAAAACATAAATAGTTAAAAGTAATATGTTACCTACACTACGTGAAAATTTTCAGATAAAACTTCTTGCCGATTATTTACATTTTAAATAATTGTTTTTCCATGTATTAACAGTACCAATTCGTATTCTCATCAGACATACAAAATCGATGAAATTAAATATATATTAGCCTTCTACAATTGCTCTATACTACGAATTAAAACCTTCTATATTTGTTTTCCTTCTATATTTTTTTTATTTATCCATTACCCATTCTGGCCAAAAGTTTATGTCGATTCAATGGCCAGAGAAACAAGTTTAAAAAACATTATTCTTCCCTTATATCAAATTAAATTACTCCGAACAACATGTTATAACTTTGTCTTAATATATGAAATTACAGAATATGAACTATTGCACAAGTACGTCTTAAGGGGTTAGGTGGGTTTGAAAATTTCAAAAAATCGATTTTTTTTCCTTATCTTATAAAATAGTACAATATGTTCAAAATCCGAGGAAAATTCAAAGAAATAGACCCTTCGGAAGTTCCGCCCATCAGGCTACGCAGCGCTTCGCAGGTATACGGGAACAGCTGCATAGCTATTGTTGGTCGTCCTTTCCCACTTTCTTTTACAATTCAAGGGCAACTTGAATTAGTTTTAAGATTTTAGTTGATTGTTGCTTCTTTAGCCAATAGGTTGATTTGAGGTTATAAGGATATATTGAGGTTGCATGTTATTGCAACTTAAAACTTTAAACGCGTTTATCTCAAAACTCAATTTTTTAAGTCGGTGGACCCGATTTCTCGAAAAGTTATGATGCGATTTTGTTCAAATTTTGGAAACATCTCAGCAATAACATTACCTAGTCATTGAACGAAAGATTTCATTTTTTTTTTTTTTTTATTATAACTAATTTTTTCGAGCGAATACATGGCGAAAATTTGACCAAAAAATGTGTTTTTTTGTTCAAAGTCTGTCAAAAATGCAAATTTTGTTTTTTTTTTCTTCGTCTAATAACGAGATTTATCCATGTTCTAAAGAAATAGTTTTGGTTTTTTGATTTTAGATAAACCAATAATGAGTTATGATGTCCACGGCAATAGCATTTTTTTTTGAGGCCTCAAGGGAGATGAGGTACTAACGGCTGAGTTTTCGGAATTTTTAAATAAAAATTTCACAAAATACTGTTATATGTGTCTTTGATATGCTGAATTGTTTAAATAAAATATATGATTGTATATATTTAAAAAAAAAAAAATAGTCAAAATACTCTTTTTTTGAACCTCTGAAACCCACCTAACCCCTTAAGCATAGCAACTACTGATGAGAATACGGAAAAGTAAAAAAGAATCTACACTTTAAATTTATAACCTTGTAAAGGCGGGTATGGATGTAAAGATTTGAAAATTTTTTAGAATAATAAGAATTTTTTATGAATTCAATAATAAAATCATATCAGTGAAGAAGTAGTTTACTATAGGTACTCAGGAAAGTTTAGGGGAATGATATAGGTGAGTTTCATTTGTGTAATAATTAGAAATAGTATTTCTCGCGAGCATCAACTTGAAAGTTTTATAATAAATTGAAGTTTATATATTAATATCTGGATGACCGACTTTGCTCGGTATTTTTTTATATTATTTTTTTAAATTTTTATTCTTAGCATTATTATTTGCCAATAGATGTCAGGAAGAGTCATATTTTTCAGTTGAGACTACTCGAATCGATAAAACACGAATAAAATGACATTTTCTAAAAATGATTCCTAGCTAGATCGATTTATCGCCCCCGAAACCCCCTATATACTAAATTTCATGAAAATCGTTTGAGCCGATTCCGAGATTCCAATTATATATATATATATATATATATATATATATATATATATATATATATATATATATATATATATATATATATATATATATATATATATATATATATATATATATTTATATATATATATATATATACAAGAATTGCTCATTTAAAGACATAAGATTAAAATAATCAACTCACAAATTGTGTATTATTTACTTGTTTCTTATTATTTATTTTGTACTACGCTCTCATTCAATCTACTGAACCAACCAAACTACACAAATTATTTATTCATAAACACGCTGTGGGTTATTATTTATTTAATATTATACGTGAAATAATAATTGCATATTTTAATAAATAGTATTTAAATTGATTTTGCATTAAATTATTATATTTGATTTTATATATTATTAAAATTTCACTTACTATATAGAAATTAATTATTAATTTTTTAGTATAAAATAATTCTTTTTGCATCAGTAAAAGAGTAAAAGCTTGGGCCCTGTACTTTTTACGAGATCTAAGTGGTCCTAATTTAACACTTCGTCCGTAAACGTTTTTTCGACACCTTCCGTCGGTAAACCTGGGTATTTCAACCTGTTAATGCACTCAAAAAATTTCGTAAAAATTCATGCTCATCTGTGAAACCTTCAACTTAACATATCAATCATAAAATTGTAGAAAAATTCATTTTTGCATATATTTTTTATTAAAAAACTGGAGCAACTTGCTAAAAAAACGGAGGTTTACTCAAAAAATCGTAACTTTATGAAAAATTAAGATATTGTAATTTTAAATAAACCAAATTAAAGGTCAATAATGCAGTTTTCAGGAAAAAAATATTTTATTTCATTTTTTTATCAATAAATGCTTAAGTTTGGACAGGTAAAACAGGCAATGAAAGATGTATCAAACATTAGTATAAACACATTTAATTATCAAAAAACATTTTTTTTTACAAACTAAATTATTTTTAACTTATATTCGTTACATCTAAATTAAATTAACTGCAAAAGTATTTTATTCTACACAATCTACACAACACATAAGACGATGTTCTTCACAGACTGCTTTTTGACACTTCACGCAGCAGTACTGCGTTTTTCTGTCTTTATCGACTTTACAAAAATAACATCGCTTTCTCTTCTCTAATTTATCCTTTCCTAATGTTGGTCTGCCAATTTCATCCGAAGACAATATTTCTTTGAGGTTGTTTACTAACGATTTATGTAATCCTGGTCTCATTGCGCGATCATGTAAATGCGGTTTTATAAGAGAGAAAGCGAGTTCCTTCAAAAATTGTCTTCTATTTTTATTGTCATTTTCAGGCAAAAAATTGTATAAAATACATGCATTAACACTGGCCTGATCTAGCATGCCTAAGAAAAAACGCATTGGCCAGCGGCTGGTTGCACGGGCGCAAGAATAATTGTTACAGAGCTGGTCAAAAACATCTGTGCCACATTTATTTTCATTATAAAATTTAATCATTTCTGGCTTTCCAGTCTCTTCACATGCTTTTCCGGTTTTATGCATTGATGATAACAACAGAACCACTTTACTTTTCTTTGGGCAATACGAGAGTAGAATGTTTTGCCCATCGTAGCCGTATCTCACAGTGCCCATTGTAGCATTTCTTTTAAATGACTCTGGAATCTGGCGCTTGTTTTTTCGTAGCGTGCCGACCATTGATAAACCAAATTGTTGTTTCATTCTATTAAAGAGCTCAACTGAAGTAAACCAATTGTCACATGTAATATATCTATGAGTGTGATAAATTGGTTCACTCAATTTACGCACATAATAGGAAGGAATATTTTCACCTCGCTCTGTTGTCACCTTTCCAACGTACGGTATGGCGTTGTACATATAAAAAGTTTTCGCGTCATTCATGGAAACTATTTTTATTCCATACCGCGCTGGTTTTGACTTTATGTAGACGCGTGCTGAAAAATGACCACGAAACCCTAACAATTGTTCGTCAATTGTCAAAAACTGACTTGGAGTATAATTCTTCTGGCAGTTCTTAATGAAAATGTCCCAAATTTCACGAATTGGTGCAAGTACGTCTTCGGCGCGTCTTGCATCTCGTGTAGTTTTGTCATCGAATCGTAGCCGGTAACTAATAAATTCGAATCGTTTTTTTTGAGACATTGTCACTTTACACAGTGTTGAACCAAATTCGCGCGCCCAGATCTCTGATAGATTTACCCGGTTGCTGTTTTGCATGCCGCAGAAGTATAGAAGGCCTATGAATGCTTTCAATTCATTCATTGTAACATTTCGAAATGATGCTGAATCATCTGCATCCTTGTTTGTTACGTATCGTTGAATTTCGTCATTAGTGTATTTCAAAATTATCTCCAAAATGTCCTGAGTGAATAATGCATTCCAAAATTGTAAAGGTGTGCGTGAAGAGGCAGCTGCACCAATAGCTTTAGGCAAAACAATTATAAAACTTGACCTGCGGCCTCGGGTTTCTGGCGCGGTGAGACACCATTTATGTTTGTCCTTGCCGTAGACAAATTTTGGGCGTCTGATTCCTTCTCTAGTCTCCGGCTCTTCTTCGGACTCACTTTCATCTTCTAACGATTCTAAATCGGAAACACTAATTTCACTGGCTTCACTATCAGCTTCTTCCACAGCATCGATTTCTTCTTCGCTGTCGTCACCTCCAAAATAAGAAATTACTTCTCGTTGGCGAAGTACACGTGCCACATGATCAGCCGACCGTTGCTCCATTTTGTACTAACACTGAGAAAAATGTATGTAATTTAAAAAAAAAAATTTTTTTCTCATTCTGTACTTTTACTCATGCGAAAAACAAGTTAAAATGAAAAAAAAAATTTTCAATTACCTGCAAGTTCAGTATACGGCGTCGGTAAACCTGGGTATTTTGTGTTCCGCTTCGATTTTCAACTGCTCACTGTTACTGCATAGAAGGGACTGAGACCTTCAACTTTAGGTGTCAAGTCCCTTTCCTATTTAACTTTTTTTAGGTAGGGATAGTAGCTCTATCTATTCACTCGTTAGAAAATTATTGACCTAAACAGTTTTGACGAAATACCCAGGTTTACCGACGAAGGGTTAATTTCAACTGCGGTTCATAGTCTCGTGGAAAAATCAACTCCAACGGTATTTTTATTGTAGTAATAAAGATTCTGATTACTTTTAAAAAATAAACTTTGCAAAATTAGGACCTCAGTTACATGGCAGTGAATATCACTGACTGATTTTACGTCCGTTCTACAATGGGATAGCTCGAATTCGACCACAAAAATGTGTTC